>JZKD02S0465688.1:122112-133948 GCA_000966675.3 Picea glauca | reverse complement strand
GCAGCTTAATCACCAGCCAAGACCGTACAGCAGCAACCAGCAAAAGGCCACGCAGCTTAATCACCAGCCAAGACCGTACAGCAGCAACTAGCAAAGGGCCGCTCATGTGGGGCGAAAAGCATCCAGAAAGGGGCCGCGCGTGTGGACTGCGCGTGTGGACTGTTTGACAGCAGCAGGTTGCAGAACAGCAACAAAGAGTTTGCAGGTTGCACGTGTGAGCAGGACAGCCCACACGTGTGAATCCATACAGGTCATACAAAGCAAATCGTACAGTTGTTGAGTCGTACAGCAAGTTGTGGAAGCAGCTTAAGGTGATTTTGTTCTTCAAATTTTGTTGTTTCGTTGTAATTTTCTCAAAGTCATTTCCCTGTGAGGGAGCTCTTGTAGGTTCTGAAGATATTTGAATCAAGAACTGATTTAGAAGAGCAAAAAAATTATTGTGTATTGTGTGTTTTTCTTTTCTAGTTTCCGCTGCATAAAGAAGTTAATAATTCTTGTATTGTAATTAGATCTGATCTATTTGCTTAGTTTGTTGGTCTTAAGAAATTAACATAGAATATGTAGGAGCAATTGTTGTTTTATTTCTAACAGTCTGCATGTGTTAGACAGTTTGCATGTCTTAGTTCAATTTTATTCTAGCAGTTTTCTAATTTTGACTTAAGTCTAAGTTCAGTTAGGTAAGGCGCATGCAATCTAGTGATAGGGCACAAATCCCAGGGAGATCTTATCTCTTGCTAGAGCACACTGATTAAACACTATCTCTCAAGCAGAGATAAGGGTGCAAATCCCAAGACTGTTGTAGATCTAGGATTCAGATCTAGTTTTGTAAACCCTAGCGAGACCTTCTTGTTGAGTTTTGGTGTACCTCGAGAAGTGGTTCCCTTGTGGTTTTGAGCCTCTAACCACAAGAGGGAGATGTTGGTACCTTTGTACCTTGTACTTTATGTCTAATTTCACTTTGACTTAGGAGATTTAAGTCAAAAGTGAAATTTGGTCATTTTAGTCTGAAGTGACTATCAATTCACTTTGTGGGTGAATTAAGAGACATAAAGTAAACTGAGGGAACTTAACCCAAAGTGGGTTTTGAGTTGAGATTATTGTAGGATGATCTCAACCATTGATTAAGGATGGCTTGGGATGATCCTAGCCATGCCCATTTAGGTTTCCTTATGGATTGCTCAAGGAGGGCGCAAGGGGCCAAGAGAGGCTCATTCATTCATTTGCTCACTTGGAGAGTTTGAGAGGGAGCATAAGGATGAGGTTGGAGGCATTGGAAGAGGGCAGCTTGGGTGCTTCTATTCATGGAGTAGCTATGGGAGCTTGGGACCTTATTATTTTGTGGTGATCATACTTGCTTGGAGGAGGGCACACATCTAGTAGGGAGAAGCTACACTTGGAGGATTGCAGATCTGTTTGTCTCAGTGGAGAGGTCGCACACAAGAGCACATTTGTGTGCAAGGGATTCTTCTTTAGAGCAACCAGGATCAAGGGCGCATCACTTGAGTGGGTTTGGCAACAAGGGGAAGAGGCACACTAAGCTTGGGCGCATTTCTTCCCGGTTCCTTTGGAAAGTCTCAAGAGGAGCTTGCTTTGTATACAGATTCCATCATATTGTATTTCTTGTTGTATCTCATGCTTTAGACACCACTTATATATACTTCCATTCCAAATTGGTTTTCCCTACGGGGGTTTTATCCAGGGTCATGTTGACCAAAAATACCTGTGTCCTATTTTCATGCAGGCTTAGAGTGTAGATCAGCTTATTTGTGTTGTAAAGAGTAGAGGAGTGTTACTTGTTTTGAGTCATATTGCATGTGCTAACATTGGGTTACAAAAACACTTGCAAGGGCACCTCAAAGAACACTTAACCACAAAAACTATGGGCAGAAAGTTACTAAACTGTTTGCTGTCCTAAAATGCAGCAAAGGACAGTTTTGGAGATTGACACTTAGAGCCAATCTCAAGGTCAAAGACAGAGCTTAGTTGGCAACCTCATAGTACCTCATTTTTCTTCACTTCTTTCTGTTATATAAGAAGGCATGGGTATTGATTTTATAATTCATTCGATTCAGCAGTGAGCAGTGAATTAGTTTGTCATTTTTAACCAGTAGCAGATTTAATTTCAGAATTAATGAGAAAGCAACAACAAGTTTTGACAGTCCATCTACTAAGTTTCTGTTATATATTTTCTACAGTATGTGTTTATAGATTGTAGCATTATTAGAGTTGCAGTTTGAGTGGCTTTCAATTTTCAGCTATCTAGTCTTTTGTAGGAATTCTTTTAGTGCAGAGTTTGTTTACCATGGTCTAGAAAATCTAACAGATTCTCCCACTTTCGGAAATCATGGTTGAGTGAGCCAGCAGCTAGCTAGAGGCATCTTTCTAAAAATGCTTGGAGGGACCATCTAGGGGCTGAATTTGATTCAGAGAAAGGAAGAGTGGTTGAAGCAAATTTTGAGCAATCAATATTAGAGATTTTGGCGAGAATTGAAGGGGGGATCAACAATTGAAAAGGATGGATACTAGATTTTAATGGGCATTGCCACCAGAAGAGAGCTACTTGTGTAATAGTAATAGACGAAACAAAGGTCGAATTCTAGGGGGTTATTGGAAGCTCAATTGGTGTGGTACTTCTGCTTCCTACGGGGAAAGAGGTTAGGCCCTTGGGGAGAGAGATACGGAGCAATATTCACATAAGAGTTGAGCTGAAGATTCACCACTCAAGCTATCTGTCTATTTTTCTCAGTTCTTGTGGGACTCCTATTATTCATCTTCTAGACTATTCTTTTTCTACATATTCTACTCAGCTGTAATCACACATTTTGTATGCCTCATGCACATGCTTGTCATTTTATGGCTTTGCCCCCTTGCCATTTCATATCTGGGTTATTAAACAAAACAGGTTGGAAAGTAATGGAAGTTATTGTGTACAGGATTCTAATAATTCATGCTGCGATCAATATAATGAAGATAATCTGCCTTACCTGGTTTCATGTGTGGTTTTTGCTCTGTGTAATATGATTGAACTGTTGGATTCTATTCTTGCAATGCCCAGCACAATTTCATTTCTGCAACCTGTAAATGAATGGGACTTCCACTCTCTCATGCTTTTCTATATCAGTGTATCTTCTTCAATATCTTCTACACCTTCATACTCGATATTACATGTCTTTAAGTTTGGGAGAAAGGTGCTCAATGTGTAGGGGATTTTGTGTGTTTATGCTCTCTAGTTACTGTCTCTGATTTAATCAGTAGGATTCTTTGAAAAGTCCGTTGCCCTGTTGATTATTTCAACTCCTTCCTGGACCTATGATCATGAGTAACTTGACTCCATAGCCCAATGGTTTGCCCACCAATCCATTGAGTTTAATCCTCCAAATTTTCTCTCCTTTTGTCACCGTTACATACATTTTGAGACTGCACTACTTTAGGTTTCTTTCTATATGTTAGTCTCAGCATTATCTAGGAGCTGCACTTGCACTCCCGCATTGTACTCACACTTGTAATCTTCAGTCCCACTGACCTACTTTTGTGGTCATTCGTTGGACATTAATAAAATTATCTCATCTTATCTTATCTCTCATTATTCAAACATCAACCATTTTATTTTTCAATGAGCTCATCGAAGAACTAGCATGGATGTGCTTCACTTCCAAATTTGATATAGCAAAGAGTTGTTATTGTGGTGATGGATCCCCTTTTGTTAGAGGATTCTTCATACTTCCTTTTGCAGATCCAAATAGTTTCATGCCTGAGGAGTATTTTGAGGGCCATGAAGCTGCTTCCCTTGATGAGAATGAGGATGAATATGCCCAAGAATCAATGCTTCACACCCTCAGATGTTAATATTCTAGAAGCCATTTACCAAAATCAGCATTATGACGAGGACATGATTGGGCAAGAAGACCAGGCTGAAAGACCTCCTTCTGCAACAGTACATACTACATATACCATGTAAGTCTGACTTCAATTGCAGCAACCTTACTCCTTCTGCGTTCTATTTACTTAAGAGAGAGCAGTCAATAGAAGAACATATTGAATGTGTGAATGAGGGCCATATTCGTGAGGCCTTTGATGGTTCTTTTTGCTCTTCCACTTGTCTAAATGGTAATAAGAAGGAGAATGAAAAGAGGGCTCTCTTCAAACCAAAGGGGGACTGGAAGAATGAAATGTCTTGTTTTAGTGCAAAGGGAAACTCGGATTTACTAAGATTTTTAGATTCCCTTAGCATTGAGCCAGTGAGTGCCACCCCTTCTTGTGACATGATTGAGGACTCATCTCAAGAACAACTGAATGAAGACGATGAACATGAGGGAGATGAAGAAACCTCACATTTTACAGACACAATATGCCTTGATAATCAACCCTCATTGTCTACATCTAATCATGGTTTTAATGTGGATGATGATCAAAAGAAAAAAATGATAACCAGGAATCAACCCTGGATGTGAAGAAGAGAAAGAGTGTCCATTATCAAACATTATCAAATCCTCATGGTAGCCAACTTGTGTATGAATTTTATGCTGAGGGTATGGTTGTGAATCACCCCATAAGCCTCTCTCAGGCTGAAGATTATGGTGAAGATTATTTCTCAGATGCAGACAAACACAGTGCTAAATTATGTGCAAATCATATTGTTCATGATGCAGCAGTTGACTCAAATCCTCTTGGGAATCCCGTGGAAGTTGTGACTAAGGTTCTCATTGACCTTTCCCCAACTTTGGAAAAGGATGGTGCTAATTTTGATTTGGATACCTTTGTTTTTAATGACATTGATACAGAGGAATGTAAAAAGGGGAAGTTCAAATTGCAGTCTGATTCATTTTTGCTCCTTAGCAGCAATCTTCAAAAGGAAGGAAGAGAGGCTCTTATCTTCATAATCCCATCCCAACATCAAATTCAGTGATTGGTTTCCATGAGGTTCTGGGTCAAGAAAGCATTCACTCCAAGAATGAGATACTTGAGGAGGCTTCCCCTATTCTGGGACAACAACATATCTATGATGCATTCACTTGCAGCAATAAAGGGAAAGGAAAACACGTCTGCAGTCAAGAACAACAAAGGCATCCTTGGGAAAGGTACCTTAACATTTTATTTATGTTGTTCACCCACACCACTCATATGTTTTCATTGATCCTGTTTGGTCATGTTTGGACTCAATTTAAGTTAAGGGCATGAGTAATTTTGGACCTTTTGGGGTAGTTTTTACAAGTGGTAAATATGGATCGCCCATTCATTCTGCTGCCTGCACTTCATCCCTTCATGTCCACGTTTTCCGTGGCAGTTAAATGATGAATCAGCCCCATACATTAAACAAGTTATTGGCTTGGTTCCATTGGCGATGTCATGTTGCCTAGTCGATCAACATTTATCTCAGTTAGGGTAGATAGGTAGGTTTTTCCTTTACATTCATAGGGTACTTTCTAGCTTGCATTTTTCTCATATGTTTCCAAATTTTAGTGTCATTTCAATCAGGGCATGAGTTGTTACAATTTTCGAGGTGAGAAGGAAGAAAGATGAATTCTTCCAATGGATGACTGTATATGACTCCATCACCCAAAGGACAAGGCACTGATCTGCTTCTTCAAAGATCTATGGTTCTCATTCACCTCATAGGGAGGTGATGTCCCTGAGTTGAAGCCAAATGTTGCAGCAAAAAGTGAATCCCTCCATAATTTGATCTTCAATGCCAATTCCTTAAATGGATGGTGGGGCCTTGTTACCCATCAATCTGGCATGGGGTTTTGATCTGGGCAAAAGTTGCATCAGTACATTGGTTACTGGCCTTTTGAGATGGAAGAGACGCAAGTAGGTCTATTGTTTATTGAATGATATGAAAGACAAGCATGATTTCCAGGTACAATCACTATCAATGTGGCCATTCATTTCTTTTGCAGAGGAAATTTCTTGACATTGCAATGGATCTCTTCAATGAAAGATCCATTGTAGGGTTTTCTTTGGACAAGTTTACTTATAGTAAACTTACAAATGAGATTTGTAGGATGGAAAAAATTGATGAAGCCGATAAAGTTCTGGAGGATGGGATGGCAGCAGGTTTCTTCCCAGGGAAATATACATTTGTTATTCTTGCCAATGCTCCATGCAAGGAGGGAAAATTGATATGGTTTACAAGCTTCTTGATGCTGGAATAGAAAGACAGTGTGTCCCTGATTACTCAACATCTGGCCAAATTGATCAGGCTTTTCAACTATTAAACGTGCATATGTGTGGCTCCCCTTCAGATACTGGTTTGTACAATAAATTTATAAAGATCATCTGTCAGGCATGCAGGTATAATATAGGGATAAGAGTTCTTGAAAAGATGCTCGAGGATAACTGCACACCTGATGCCACTTCCTGTATTGACTAGTTACATGGCTACTTGAGAAGTAAAAGGAAACTGGAGCTGGCCCTTATGTTCTTTGAAGAAATGATTAGCAAAAGGCTAATTCTCAGCCTTGAATGATATGAAAAACTTATCTATGCCCTATGCAAGGAAGGCAAATTTAGATACATAAATTTAACCAGGTCTGGTTTGTAAAACTTATAGCACAAAATCATAGATATCCCAGCAAACTCAATGATCTGGAAATGCATATTCATGCTACAAATAAACACGATATTTAGAATAAAGAGCAACCACATGAGAACAAATATTTTTACCCAGCTAACTTCTTCTGGTCGGATTATTTATTTTGAGAATACAGGGCAGAAGATCCCATATTTAGAATAAAGAGCAACCACATGAGAACAAATATTTTTACCCAGCTAGCTTCTTCTGGTCAGATTATTTATTTTGAGAATACAGAGCAGAAGATCTCTTATCTCAGGTCTTGAATAATCCTTTTTAATCAGATTTCTACAAGTACAAATCGACCCCAAGTCTCTCCAGTTGTACAGATCGAGTCCCTTCTTTTTCTTGACAGTATGAATCAGCAGTGCTTTCTCTTCTCCTGTACGGATCAGTTCGTACTCCTCGCTAGCTGAGTGAATCAAACGTATTCCTCTTTTGGATGTACGGATCGGGCTGTACTACTTGTAGGTTGTACGGGTCCTGCCCCTGTATGCTGAGATCTCGGCCCTAACTTGGCCTCTCCTCTTCAGTCTTGGCCCTAACTCGGCTTACCTTTAGCAGAGGACTTATTTCCTTGACAAATCGACTCATGCACAATAGCAATCTCAAAACATCTTTTTTATACTTGAAGTTGATCCATGTGAAAGGATGAGAAATAATCTCAGCCATTAGATCTAGATCTTGATCAATGGCTGGGACTTGATCTCTTGATGAGACAACTTAAATGTACTTTTTGTGTTCTCACAGATTAGAGAACTTTTCTTCACTATAATATTCTAACACTCCCTCCTAGTGAGAAAAGTGTTCTGTATGACTCCCATCTTTTCTCTGAAGTATTCAAATTCCCCTTTAGGCAATCCTTTAGTTAGGATATCTCCAACCTACTCATTTGTGGAGATGAACTGAAGCCTCACTGCCCCTTTCTGTACTCTATATCCCTGATGAAGTGGTACCGGATCTCAATATGCTTGGATCTGTCATGAAAGACTGGGCTCTCTGAAAGTTTAATACAGCTTTGATTATCACAGTAAATTATTGTAGGATTCAATTCCAAAATGAACAAATCAACAAGTATCTTGCGAAGCCAAAGGACTTCGCAACTTGCTTGACTTGCTGCCATGTACTCAGCCTCTGCAGAACTGAGAGCTACAGACTTTTGCTTCCTGCTGTACCAAGAGATAATCCCTGACCCCAAGCTGAAGCAACAACCAGAAGTACTCTTCCGATCCATCACATTCCCTGCCCATTCTGAGTCTGAATATCCCACCAATCTAATTTGGTCTCCCTTCACATATTGAAGTCCATACTCTATGGTACCTTTCAAGTATCTCGAGATCTGTTTGGCTGTAATCCAATGTACCCTCCTAGGGTCCACCATGTGTTGACTGAGAGTATTGACAGCGAAACAGATATCGGGTCTAGTGTTGACCAAGTACATCAAGCAACCAATCAATTGCCTGTAGATGGTGGGATTCACCTTCTCTGACTCAGAGGTGTTCAATTTCTTCAGATTTGTAATCATGGGAGTGGCCATAGTTTTGCAGTCCTCCATCCAGAATCTTTTAAGAATCTCAACTGTATATTTTCCTTGACCAAGAAAAATCTCACCCTCTTGTTGCCAAATTTCTAAGCCAAAAAAATAATGCATTAGCCCCAAATCTTTCATCTCAAATTCTTTGGCTAAGTTGTTCTTGCAACTTGTAATTAGAGTTTCTGTACCTATCAGGAACAGGTCATCAACATATAGAACAAGAATGAGAGTATCATTTTTATTTCTGAGTAGATACATATTTGAATCTGCATTGCTTTTGACAAACCCAATGCTCTGGAGATAGTTGTCAATTATGGAATACCACGCCCTGGGTGCTTGCTTGAGTCCATAAAGAGCTTTTTTTAGTCGACAAACGTGACTTGCTCTATCATGAACTTCAAATCCCTGTGGTTGTTCCAAATAGACTTCTTCCTCAATCTTCCCATTGAGAAATGGTGTCTTAACATCCATCTGATGAATCTTCGACCCCATCTGAGTGGCAATGGACATTACTGCTCGAATGAGGTATAACGAGCTACATGAGCAAAGGTCTCATCATAGTCTACTCCTTCCTGCTGAGAGAAACCACGACCTACAAATCTAGCTTTGGATTTTTCAACGCTGCCATCCGTTGCATGTTTGGTCTTCAAGAGCCACTTGGAGCTGACCACAGACTTCCCTTTTGGTCTTGGCATAATTTCCCATACTTCATTTTTCATTATTCAGGCATATTCTTCTATCATAGCATCTTTCCATACCTTCTTCTTGACAGCGTCCTCAAAGCTGGTAGGTTCAGACTCAATAATATCACTCATAAGTGCAGCATATCCTGAGTATCTCTGAGGAGGTTTACTTGTTCTTACTGAAGTCCTTGGGGCTTTTACTTGTTCATTGGCTTCTTTCAACAATTGTTTTGCCCACTTTGGTTTTCTTTTCTTGGAGGATTATGACTGATATTCCACCTGTTTCTAATTCTGTCCCTCAGTAGGACATTTTGTAGACTGAGGAGATGATGCTTCCTCCTGCTGAGAAGTTTTTGTTTACAGAACATCTTCATCCCTAAAAGACTTCTGGAAAGCTCTTTCTTCTTCAAATTTGACGTCCCTTCTTTCCACTATTTTCCTGGTAGATGGAATGTACACCCTGTAGGCTTTGAAAGTTTCACTGTACCCAACAAGAATCCCTCTCTATGTYGTGGGATCCAACTTGGTCCRTTTCTTTTCAGGAATATGACAATAGACAAGACATCCAAAGATAYGTAGATGTCTGATTTCGGGTTTCTTCCCGRTGAAGGCTTCTTCTGGAGTTACATTTCCTAATACTCTGTGAGGACTCCTATTTTGAAGATATACTGCAATGTTACAARCTTCTRCCCAAAGGAACCTTGGAAGATCATGATCATGCAACATTACCTTTGTTGCCCCTACAATTGCTATGTTCTTCCTTTCTGACACTCCATTMTACTGAGGAGTGTATGGAACTRTTAAYTGTTGAAATATTGTAACTGCGAAGAATATTCTAATTATAATTGAGTTATTATTATATAGATCAAATCCCCTTTTGTGRATTGATCATGTCGGGTCTTGTATAAGACCAAATCCCGTCTTGTGGATTGGTCAAACCATATTCATATGGTGGTATTTGAGAAGTCGGCCCCTAGAGTTTAATAAAATGGTTTTAACCACTATTGGAAGAAGTCGACCCTACTTGGTGAAGAGACATAACCCTAGTGACCCCTCAGCTAGTATAAATAAGTGAGGATGATGCCTCATTCATTCACTCTCACTCAGTCACTCATCTAGTGCGCAAGTTTTGAAGGAAGTTGCAGTTGCAAGAAGGAGAAGAGAGGCGCATGCTCAATACTAGGTTATTCTTGGTGGTTTGGTCTAAGTCTTGGCATTGTATTGACAATCTATTATTGAGGAATTTTTGTTGGGTTTTCTCCCCCATGAGGGTTTCCCGGGATAAAATGTTGTGTACCTTGTTATTGTGTTTCTTTTAGTGATTCTCCTTATGTTGTTGTTTTGGAAATGCATTGAATGCTCTAGTGAATTGAAAAGAACCTAATAACAATAGTAAATTTAACATGGTATCAGAGCAAAACTGAATGGAGCACCTTTCCTTAGGTAACCAAAAACGTCACTGTTGTCGTACAAGAAAATTAGGGCTTTTTATTGGAAAGAAATTTCTGACTTAAAACCATCTATGGAAGTGTGCCCTAGCCTAGTGCATCACTTGGCAACTTGAGTGCACCTTTTCAGTGGCCAGAGCCTCCGGAAAGTGAAACCCTAGTTTTGACTGGAACCAAAAAACCAGGAAACCAGAACCAGTACCAGAAGTACCAGTCCAGATTTGCTCAGATCAGGTTTCAAGGGGTAAAACTTGAAATTTTTTAAAACAGACAGCGCCATCCTACTCACCTCAACCCAGTGCATCTAGTCCCTGGATCATAATTCAAAAATTTGAAGTTTGAAAAATTAGGGTTTCCTCAAAAAACCCTAAGTTGCAGTTGCAGTTGAAGTACCAGTTGCAGTTGTAGTATCAGTATCAGTTGTAGCACGTTTGAAGTTTTAAAGGTTTGTTATTTATTGTCACTACTACCAGATGGTGCCACTACCTACCAATACTATCAAAGGTATGTGTTATCGCACAGTTTGTAGGAAAGGTTTAGGTAGCTTGAGTCAAGGCTTCAAACTGGCGTAACAGGAACTTCCCCACCCACTGTCACCTCAATGGGGAGCTCTTTCTATTTAGGGTGGCTAACCCAAGGGAGACGTCCCTAGTAATCTGGGGCTCTGAAGGAGAAGGGTCAAGTTTTAAAGGGTTCCAAGGTTAAGGATAGGCTTCCCTTCACAGATTACTGCCAATAGAGATAGTCAAAGAAGGTATTCCACTGATAAGGGCACCTGTTTGCGAGACAAGACAAATAAAGCTAAAATGTGTTGCAGTGGTTAGTACTTCAAATATTAATGACTATCCTCAACATATACATGAGCAATGATCAGATGTAATTATTGACGAAGTCAATGATCACTGAACAAAGACAAATGACTTATATCACTTCTTCAATAAATACATAAGAGATATGTAGGCATTCAATGTGTAAAATCAATTCTTTGTATTATCACAATGCTATAAACATCAAATCTGCTCATATGTAAATAATGTTGCTACGTCACTATTGCAGAAATAGTGTGACGTCAGCCCTAATTAATGCTAGTTTTTGGAAAGCAAAAAGTGAACGTTTTGCACAATGGGCCAAGGAAAGTAATCTACACTTTAGTGCCAACCAAATCACAAAGTTTTACACCTAAACAATGGTTAAAAGAAGCTAGACGTCATCAATATTTCTGTTGTTACAAAGGTGACGTCAGCCCTAAATTGGGGTTAGTTTGAAAGGCAAAGAGGTAAACGTTTTACAATTTCAGCCAATGAAAATATCTAACACCTCTATGGCTATCAAGGGATGACCTAGCCGCAATTTTTGGTCCAATCAAAGGTTCAATAAAGGCATGACGTCATCTTAGGGTTAGTTAGGGTTAATCTAGATGCTAGGGTTAGTTAGGGTTTCAAGTAAAGAGAGTTTAAAAGAATGTTTGAACATCAAAGACTCAACGTTCTAGCTTAAGACCAGTGCCTTGGGTATTATGGAGTCAAGGAGTAAGGCTAATGGCTTGGGAGAATCTAAATCTAAGGACGGGAGAGTTAGGCTTGATGGTGTTGCTATGGCA
>JZKD02S0465688.1:49592-59963 GCA_000966675.3 Picea glauca | reverse complement strand
TCATGAATGTGCAACGAAACTTAGGATAACGTTCTCTTTGTGGGTTTTTGCTGCTTCCTTTTACTTTTTGTCACCATGGGGTTAGGAAACACAACTCAACATCAACATCGTGAATTTTCTTTGAACATCAAGCATGTTTATTGAAGGAAAAACGAGCTAGCCTATGTTCTAACCTACCTACCTACACATTTAGCCCAGATTAGAATGTTGGGCTAAGAAATTACTCTAACCTGGGGCTATTTGATCAAGATTAAACAGTTTGATCAAATTTATTCACTAGCTAACCTAACTACTTGGTTAGATTAAACAGTTTAGGCAAGCTTATTTACTAAACCTATCAACATAAATTCAAAAGGACTTGGCCATGTTTAAACTGTATGGATCAAGTCATTATTATTGCATGGGGCTTTTATCCATTTCTTTTGTGCCCTCTTTTATTCTTTTCTTTGCTTTTTCTTTCTTTTCATTTATTTTCTTTCTTTTCTTTTCTTTTCTTTTTTCTTTCTTTTCTTTTCATTTCTTTTCTTTTTTCTTTCTTTTCATTTCTTTTCTTTCCTTTTGAAAATAATTTGCAGGAATGAAATATTATTTTTAAGACAACATACATCAATAGTGAAAAAAATATCCAGTCACTAGATGATCCTATAAATTATAGGGTTATAACATGTGGCTTGGACACAATTTGTGGCAGAGTTTTATGAACGCTTTGACATTGACACCAACCATTTAGGTTGTTTGACAAAGTTGAAACTATCTGGCACAGTGGAAGACTTTGTAACCACTTTTGAGCGATTGGCTTTCTGTACAGAGGGAATATTTGATGCTTTTTTCTGAGAATGTTTTATTAGTGGTCTCAAGGATGAGATTCATGCCCATGTCCTCATGGCTCGTCCTCAGAGATGGGTGGATGCTACTAAAAGAGCTAAGGAAGCACAACAACTTGTCTCTTCTCAAAAACAAAATCCCTCCTTTATTCCTCGCAATAAACCAGTCACTCCCACTCCTCCTTCTACTCCACTAAAGATCTAGAAATCGACCAGGGCAGAAATGGCTGAACGCCAACTCAAAGACCTTTGTTATAATTGTGATGAAACATATTTTCCTGGGCACAAGTGTAAGGAACAAAAGCTTTTTATGGCCATCTCGTAGGATGTTTCAAAAGACGATGTTGACGCTCCCCTTGTGATCATGTCACCTGAACCCACTGACCTAACCCCTCTCTCCGACCCTCCCGAAGTCAAACCGGTCATTTCCCTGAATGATCTCACTGGCTTCTCTGCTCCCCAAACCCTCAAGCTAATTGGTTACATTAAGCATAGGGAGGTCATCATTCTTGTTGATAGTGGAAGCACCCACAATTTTATTCATCGCCACATTTCCCAAGAAACTAATTGTTATATATGTGTCGACAATAATTTTCAAATCATGATTGCCAATGGCGGGTCCATGAAATTTGGTGGGTGTTGTGAAAATGTGTGTCTCCAAATTGGTCAGTACCACATGAAATCACATATGTTTGCTATCGACATGGGCGGTTGTGAAATTGTGTTGGGTGCATAATGGCTAAGGACTTTGGGTCCCATTCTCATGGATTTTAAGGAATTAACCATGCAATTTGACCAGGAGGGCCAACCATATAAGTTCCAAGGCATCATCGTCGGTTCCCTAGAGATCATTAGTTCCCATCGCATGGAAAAGTTGCTCAAAAAAGGTCATTCTGGCATTATTGCACAACTCCATGCCATTCAAGCCATCGAGACACCCTCTGTGTCGCGGGACCTCCAATCCATCCTCTCTAAACATCAAGTTGTTTTTTACACTCCCCAGGGACTCCCTCCTTCTCGTGATGTTCATGATCATTCCATTCCCCTTGTCCCCGACAACCTTCCTCCCAATATTTGTCCCTATCGTCATCCCTTTTCCAAAAAAAATGAAATTGAGAAAATTGTTCAAGAATTACTCAACGCACGTGTTATCCGTCCTAGTACGAGCCCCTACTTTTCTCCTGTGGTCATGGTCCTTAAGAAAAAAGGTTCTTGACGCATGTGTCCTGACTTCCGCGCCCTCATCAAACTCACCATTAAAGACAAATTTTCCATTCCTGTCATTGATGACCTCTTGGATGAATTGAGTGGTGCCTGGTTCTTTACTAAACATGATCTTCGTTCTGGCTACCACCAGATATGTATGAATGAGGCAGACATTCCTAAGACTTCATTTTGAACTCATGAGGGCCACTATGAGTTTATGGTCATGCCCTTTGGCTTGTGTAATGCTCTGTCCACTTTCCAAAGCCTCATGAATCATGTGTTTTGTCCTTTTCTTCGTCGTTTTGTCTTAGTTTTCTTTGATGATATCCTCATCTATAGTAAAACATGGACAACCCATCTTGCTCATGTGGATCGAGTTCTCCATTGACTCTCTCAGCACCAACTTTTCCTCAAACAATCTAAATGTTCTTTTGGCACCTCATAAGTCGAGTACTTGGGTCATCTTGTTGGCAAAGTCGGTGTCAGGGTGGATCCTAAAAATATTGAAGCTATGTAGGATTAGCCTCACCCAAATACTCTTAAAATCTTCCGTGGATTTCTAGGTTTAACAGGTTATTATCGCAAGTTTGTTAAGAATTATGGAAATATTGCAACCCCTCTCACTGCCCTCCTTAAAAAGAATTATTTCACTTGGACTCCTGTAGCTACTCATGCCTTTCAAACCTTGAAGACAACCATGTGCACCACTCCAGTCTTGGCCCTTCCTGATTTCACAAAGACCTTTGTCCTAAACTGTGACGCTTCCGGTAAAGGAATTGGAGCAATCCTTATGCAAGAGGGTCGACCTTTGGCCTTTACAAGCAAACAACTGTCAGAGCGAAATTTGGGCAAATCAATCTATGAAAAGGAAATGTTGGCTATTTTGCATGCAGTGGATCTTTGGCGCCCTTATCTATTGGGGCAATGCTTCCAAATTAAGACAAATCATCAAAGCCTCAAGTATCTTATGGAACAATGCCTTTCCTCCCCAGAGCAACAAAAATGGGTGACTAAGCTCTTTGGATATGATTATGAGATCATTTACAAGAAAGGAAAAGATAAAGTGGTTGCTGATGCACTTTCCAGAAAAGTTGTTCATTGTACCGGATTGGCTTCAAGTTGTTCGCTATGAATGTCTACATGATCCCAAAAATTCACATATGATACAACAATTGCAGGCCAATTCTCCCGTTTCCCCAGGGTACTCTTGGCACAATGACGAGCTTCGATATAAAGATATTTTGTATTTAAGTAAATAGTCAAAAATTAAATCCACTGTACTTTATGGGCTTCATGCTACCCCCACCATTGGGCACTCAAGGTTTACCAAAACCTATGACCGAGAAACGTTCTTTTTTTGGGGATGGTATGAAACAGGATGTTCACAATTTTATGGAATAATGTGATGTTTGTCAATGCAACAAGGGTGAAACAGTCAAAGCTCCTCGCACACTACAATCGCTTCTGATTCCACCGGCTATTTGGAGGGATATCTCTATGGATTTTATTGTAGGCTTACCTAAATCGGGCAATAAATCAGTCATCATGGTGGTAGTTGATCATCTTTCCAAGTATGCTCATTTATGTGCTTTTCAAAACCCATTTACATCCTCCACTGTGGCTCAACTTTTCATGGATTAGGTCTTCAAGCTTCATGGCATGCCTCATTCTAATGTTTCTGATCACGACCCCACTTTCACCAACAATTTTTGGCAAGAATTGTTCAAGCTACAAGGCACCCAATTGCATCTCAGCACAACTTATCATACCCAGACCGATGGTCAAACTAAAATTGTCAACAAGTGTTTGGAAACATATGTGAGGTGTTTTGCATCGAAACGACAAAATCAGTGGGCTCAATGGTTACCACTAGTTGAATGGTGGTACAACACTTCTTACCATACAACTACCCGCATGACTCCTTTTGAAGCAGTATATGGACAAAAGCCACCTTCAGTTCTCTCATATTTGTCAGGTGTCTCGAAGGTCCAGGCAGTTGACCAACTGCTTATAGTTCAAGAGGCTATTCTATGTACCCTCAAAGAGAATTTTATCATGGCCTAGAATCACATGAACCAACAAGTAGATCAAGGTCGCTCTGAACGTCAATTTGCAGAAGGAGATCACGTGTTTCTTCAACTGCAACCTTATAAGTGAAATTCCCTCAAAGTTGACCATTGTCAGAAACTGACGCCCAAATTTTATGGTCCTTATATCGTTCTCAAGCGTGTGGGACAGGTGGCCTATCGGTTAGATTTGCCCAGTCATTCTAAGCTCCATCCTGTTTTTCATGTTTCCTGCTTAAAGAAGGTGATTGGAACTAAGTGCCAAACTCAAACCAACCTTCCTGAGGTGGATGAAGAAGGCTCCACTTGGCTACA
Organism: Picea glauca; assembly: GCA_000966675.3. Lineage (NCBI taxonomy): Eukaryota > Viridiplantae > Streptophyta > Pinopsida > Pinales > Pinaceae > Picea > Picea glauca. Next base: position 55,552 of record JZKD02S0465688.1, on the reverse strand, counting down.
ATGTAACACCCTGTTTCCCCCAGTCTGTAAAAAAATAACTATACTGGCCAAGTATTGTGGCAAACTCAGAAATGTGAATGTGTGATGTGAATGGACCTTGTGAAAAAGGTCAATGAATGTAAATAACATTACGAATATATATATAGCAGGACTGCTGAGAGGGGATGTTCTGAAAAAGAGACCACGATGGCGGTGGAAGGAACCTGGAAAGGTGGCGTTAACTTCCACCGAGAATTAATACCGTATTTGGACTCCACTGGCGCGGAGAACCAAAAGCGGCTCGTTGGCCCCTAATTAAATGTCTCGTAGGCTGGCAGGTAGATGGCTCCTCAGGAATTAATGAGGGATGGGGAGGTGAACCGCCCATCCATAGAGTCGTCAGGCCTGACCAGCGCGAGGGAAATCGCGCCACACACAACCTCGCAAGAGGATAAGGCGTGGGGTATAAGCGATTGGGGGGGGTAGACGCGAGGGGAAGAAGAGAACTCTGGCAATATGCAGAGTGAGTGATAGCAGAGAGGAAGGAGATTAACCTTCGCTCCTGGTCACTGGAAAACAAAGACACAGTCTCACAGCATCGTGGTCTCAACTCGAGGGTAGCTAGTGGTAAATCCATTGGGAGTCGCTGAGCCTACGGTTGGGTGGAAACGAGCACCCCTCTCAACAGTTGCATAACCCCTGGTGTTAATTTCTGATAAGTGTTTTGCCTCTAGCATCTTGATATATATATATATTTATTCTGACCTTTATGTTTATAAGCTGTGAAATGGTGAATGATTTTCATAGTAGGAATGTCTGTATAGTGTTTTGATCGGTATTGGTAAATGCATGTTTATAATGGAAAGACTACGTATGGCTTATGTCTTCATAAATCGCTATTTATATGCATATTGATCTAATTCAGACTGCATGTCTGATTCGTGGGAGAAAGGTACCCTTATATGCCTTAGATAGTATCCTGGGTAAAAACCTCCCCACAAAGATACCCTCCTTGAAAAGCCCGTCAAGAATCGGGAAAGAGAACGTGATGGCGTAAGGCCTTAGTAACCATGCACGAGGAGGAACGATCCTCTTGAAAATCTGAGATGGCAGCATAAGTATGAAGTATCGAATCGACAGACGAGGTCCCGTCGGGAGATCTGTGGTCACTCACGACTGTCAGATCGGAAGAAGAAGTTGGAAGGTTAAGTACCTTAACCCTAAATAGGTGTTGATCGATGGAAGAGATTCCGTCGAGAAATCTGCGGTCACACACGACTGTTAGAATGGTAGGAGAAAGTAGGGTGTTAAACACCTTACCACTTGGTTTCTCTGTGTCTTCGTGGGTAGCGAAGAGATTGGGATCGTAGATCCCCAAGGTCCATGAGAACATCTGGATTGTTGATTTTTCCACGACCAGGAAGTCGTGGGAGAATGCACAAGTTAGGAACCTGTCTGAGCTGTCAGATCTCGGCTGAAAAACCCGACAGTCGTTGGATCTGTCAGGAGATACTCGAGGGTTAAACCCCCAGTGAATAAGGGCGAAAGCCCCGAAATAGTCATGGACCGTCCGATTTAAGGAGGCCACGTGTCGTGAGATTTCCCATTTCGAGAAATCAGGAATCACGAACTCGGGAGTCCTGGTGATAAGGGATCGAGACTTTCCATGGTGGAAACCCCAGAGCAGTCGTGGACCATCCGATTTAAGGAGGCCACGTGTCGTTAGATTTCCCATTTCGGGAAATCGGGAATCGCGAACTTGGGAATCCTGATGACAAGGGATCGAGACTTTCCATGGTGGAAACCCCGGAGCAGTCGTGGACCATCCGATTTAAAGAGGCCACGTGTCGTGAGATTTCCCATTTCGGGAAATTGGGAATCGCGAACTCGGGAGTCCTGGTGACAAGGGATCAGGACATTCCATGGTGGAAACCCCGGAGCAGWCGTGGACCGTCCGATTTAAGGAGGCCACGTGTCGTGAGATTACCCATTTCAGGAAATCGGGAATCGTGGGATTGGGAGTCCTGGTGACGAGAGATCGAAACTTTCCATTGTGGAAACCCCGGAACAGATCTGGACCGTCTGATTTAAGGATGCGACGTGTCGAGAGATTACCCGTTTCGGGAAATCGAGGATCGAGGATTCGGGAGTTCCTTTGACAAGAACTCGGGCTCTCGCCTTGATAAATCCCGACCCATAATATCGAGACGTTAGCATGTGGCTAAGTCCCGATGAACGGACGAGATTCCTTCGGGGAATCTCAGGGTCTATAATGACCATTAGATGTGGAGAAGAGACGTCAACTTGAAGCCGGGACGGGAATGCGCCTTAGGGTAAGTGACGAAAATATCTGGACAGCTGGAATCCACCCGCACAGATCTACGACTGAGGTTTCAGTCCGGAGCCCTCTTGCTATTCTGCCTTTAGCGGTGGGGGGGGGGTCCGGAATCGGACTTGCAATTCTCGAACGGTTGAGATTAATTCACCTTGATCAATGGTGCTCAAGTGAATTCCGGACCCCCCTTTCCATTCTGCCTATAATGGGGGGGGGGTCCAGAATAGTGTGGCGTGAGAAGTGGGGCCCCCTCCTATCCTGTTGACTACAGTGTCGCATTTCCCCCTCTGCCACCTGTACTCCACTGAACCGTGTGACGGGGCCTGTTCTCATTGGCTGTTCTCTAGCCCTGTTGGGGTTCATCCCTATTGGTCGGTCGCTAGCCCTGTCAAGGTTCGACGGTTGCAGAGTCGAACGATTCATCACTCCTGTAGCGTCGAGGCGCAAAATACAAAGAGGCACCATGATTATTTGACCTGTGATCATGACCCGCGATCACATGGGAACAAAGAGAAAGAAAGAGCTAGCTTGCGCTAGGCCTCTATAGGTACTTCGAGGGCTCTGATTCAGCAGAAATCAACGAAAAATTTGATTGAGGTAGTGGGTATGTGACAAATTGGTATCAGAGCATGGTTACAACACTTGGCCTGCTTCGGATCAGGCATGAGCCGCGTTAGAAGATATTGTTATCTGCGTTTCTCTTTAAGGAGAAGGACTGCAGAATGAAACTATAATTTGGAAACTTCTATAACTCATCTGTTAAAATGGAAACTACTCTTATAGGAGTAGGGATACACTGATCGTTATTAGTGATAAGATTTGAGTGCGAATGACAGAGGTAGAATAAATTGTGCTATGAAGCTGCACGAGCCAATCAAGGGACATGGACTGTGTTGTCCTGTTTTAGTGTTAGGAGGGATACCTACTAAAGTAGGTAGAGTCTCTTGCAATTGAGATGGTTGGTTAGATAAGGGTTAAGACCCAAATGAAGAACCCCTTCATGATTTGGGAAACCTGGTAAAGGATCCTTAAAAATTTATGATTTATGCATTATTAAGAGACTAAACCCCGAGCATACAATTCCTCATGATTGAGAGGACTGGTGAAAATACGTAGGGTCAGATTTACCTGACCTATAATGGTTAGAATCGACCATGAAGATAACCTGTTTGAGGAGTCCTTTGGGACTATTGGTAATTCCCAAGAGCAACCCTTGTTGGTTGTTTTCATAAAGAGAGGGTAACACCCGTATGAGTTAGGACTATGAGACTAGTCCGGTAGGAAACCTAATAAGCTCAGGAGGAATAGTATCTGTTAGATTGGAATCAACGAGAGCCGTTGATCTAGAGCTTTGAGGTTTCGTCTATGGGGAAAATGGAAGCATAGACTTCCCAAAGTTGCGCCGGGTAAATCGTCGATTTAATCAGGACCGTTGACTGTCGGGGAGATCTAGACCGTGGGATCCAGATTGCCAGGCCTGCACAGAATAGAAGTTTGGGAAACGGTGGAGCATTGTCCACGGATTCGCCAAAACACGAGATCTTGACGCGTGTCTGAGAATTGATCTCAGGTTTTGAGCGAAGGGTCATGTGGATGAAAGAGCCGAGAAAACCCTAACCTCGGTCTTTCGGGTTTTCGAATTTCAGGAATCAAGGAAACAAAGTTCCTTGCAACGGAAATTTCGAAATCACGAAATGCGAAGCACCTTTTAATTCAGATCGTGGTCACCGCCAGTGGTCACGTGAGGAGAGGGCGTAAGCCAATATGATGAATAATGCATGAGTTAATGCACCGATGGGCTTCATATTAAGAATCCTGATACTCATACCAGTAAGGTATGAATGATATATAGAACGTGCAAGTAATGCACATGTATGGTGTAAGAGTATAAGTATACTAAAGGCCCAACATGATGGCCCTGATGAATGAAATGTGAGGCAAGAATTACACTTGCCAAAATTGAATGAATATCATGGATGCATGGTTAACTCCATTTTGAAGAGTCGTGAAGGATCTGTCTTGAAGGATAGCTTAAAGGCAATGTACTCCATATCCCCGGAAAAATCCAGTACAATTAAATGAAAGAGTAAACGAGCAAGGATGCTCTGTTGTCATGATAAGAGGCAAATGTTTATGCCTTTGCAGATCACAATGAGAAGGACTGTGAACAATTCTGAGATGACTAATTTAAAAATGGGAAATGTATGTAGGCTACGAAATATAACTATGATAGCTACATGAAGGCTTAGGATTATGAAAGTGGTTAAGTACATCATAGATGTAAGTTAACAAAGATGCATGTTATATTCCTTAAGGGAATATTTGGTAGACCACTAAAAAGCTAACTCAAGGTTGAGGCCATCACAGGTGGTGATGGATCTGCAACAAGGAAGTTGCATGCTGAAGGAGTTCCTGGTGGAGGAACTGTATAAGGTCCCTGTCAGAAGAACATAGTCACAACCCTGATAATTGTTGAAGGTTGGACAATGAGCTGCAAGGCCTGTCCATGTATAAGAATTATGGATTACCTTTTGGAAAAATCATGTAAATAATAGAAGACTAATAACCGAATATTGACCATTCTGATAACCTAATGGAAGTGTGTAGGATGCACACGTTCCTGACTCATTATGAACAAAGAGTGGCTACTAAAGCATGTTGAAGTATCCTAAGAGTTAGGATGGGCCTAAACCAGGGTTGCTCAGAAAAAGAGCAGTTGTGGAAACCAGTTTGGTTGGTAAGAGGCCAGTAAACCCCTCAGTATGATTAACTGAATAAATGGGTACGTTTAATTGATACGGCTTGGTTGAAGTTGTGATTAAGGAAAGGTAGTGAGACCTTAGAAATAACTTGACTGGGTTGAAAAGCCCTAGGCGATGAAGAAAGAATTGGAAGAAAGGGAGAGCCCTCAATTCTTTCCTTGCTGTGCATTAGGCTTCTATGGGATGAGAAAGCTAGTACATTGATGAACAAAAATGCTTTGATACCACAGTAATGATGGTTGTAATGTTGTGAAAACGATTGAGAACTGTTATGTTACACTCATGAAAAACATTAAAGATAGTATGATGAAGTGCATACAGATATGCTAGACGTGCCTAAAAATGTTTTTACTAATTAAATGCTATGATATTTGCATTTTTATTACATGACGATTAATGTGCCTATGGTGTATGTCATGTGTAGAAAGGAGTAATATTGGAACTGTTGAGAAAGACAGTTTCCAACAATGAACAACCTCAAGCAGAGGGTGACCATGGAAAGACTCCAATTGAAAGGTTGTTGACGGGACTGTGAAAATCCCGCTAAATTACTACTGATAAGGTAGAGGACAGAGAAAGGGTGCAAGCAACCAAGAACAGGTATAAAGGTATTCATGCCGGTGTGGCACAAGGTATGAAGGGATTTGGTAAGAACCCCTTCCGAAATATTTATTATTGCATGCTATACCTGAAGAATTGAAAGGGCAGTTGTATGCCTTGGATATCTGAGTAGGGTATGGTTTGGGAAGGAGAACTTGAATAATGGAGTTATGAACCTCTGGTAGTAAACACTGGTTGTAACCCTCAGAAGAATTCATGAACTGATATGTCATGAACACATGGACCAATCAAGGAACGATTGGAAACAAAAAGTGCTCATAGAT
>JZKD02S0465633.1:0-11635 GCA_000966675.3 Picea glauca | reverse complement strand
GATCCTCTTCTCCCGACTCTTTGTCTCCTCCTCTAAATGGGTTCATCAAAATGAATTTTGATGGGGATTCTAAGGGAAATCTGAGCTTGGCAGGATTTCAAGGGGTATTCAAAGATGATGATGACCATACCCTTTTCCTATTCACAAGATTTATTGGTACCAACACAAAAAATGTAGTGGAGATATGGTCCCTGCTTCAAGGTTTAAGAATTTATCATGACCACTGGTTCTCTAAACTCGTCGTGGAAGGTGATTCACAACTCACCATTCATATACTCTCTCTCCTTCAGAATGGATCCTCTCTGAGAACAATCTCTGATAACCAACGTCTCGATTCCATTATGGATCTTATTCATTCTACTATCCAAAATGTGGTTTTCCTTGTACCATATCACGTTTGAAGAGAGGCTAATAATTTGGATGATTTTCTAGCTAATGAAGGGGTTTCTCATCCCTCCACTCCCATAGACTCTAGTTGGACTAAGTTTTTGTACGAATATTTAAAGAAACGATGCCACTCTTTGGCTCTTCTGGACCTAGGCCATCCAAATCGAATGACAACTGACATTACATGCGACATATCCCAAGACCACACTCTAGGTTTGTAACGACCACCCTCTTCTTCACTAATCATAGTCTTATAAATGAGTATATGAGTATAACAAGAGTTTGTATAAAAAAAATTATTTATTTTTATTAAAAACCTTTTTCTTCCTATAAGTTTTTATATAACAAATAGCTTCTACTCTAGGAAACAAACCATTGATAATAATAACCAAAAGTTTATCGTTATGTGCCTTTACACCATTAAGCACTCATTGGTCAACAATTGAACAAAATCAGAGCAGTCGTAAATAAAACTTGGATTCAATCCCATATCATTTAATCTTAAGGATTGTCATTTCCCCGAGGTTTAATTATCTTTATTTAGTTAAGATCCATGCCAAAAGTAAACACTAAATCTATTGTTTAAGATGTTCATTTATCCCATACTTCATTCTTAATCATTACATTAATCAATGATTTATTCAACATCCTCTGATTGCTAACATGATCATATAAAAATTCCATTTCATCATTTATCTTGTAAACAATCCCATTTCATCTTAAAATTCCTTGTATTCCAGTCTCAAATTCAACCACTAACTAAGACATCTAGATAATTGTAGTGACTACCTTATGTAGGGTGTCACAAGTTGTTGTCAATTAACAAGCACCAAAGTAAAGTGTTTATAATGATAAATTAACTATTACTTGTAAAATTTCAACAAGAGGTAATTTATATACAACCACATTAGTCATAAGATTATTTACCTACCTCAAGTGTCCTAATACAATCCAAAACTTCATAATTAAACAAAAGAAAACCGCACATTCAACATTCAAGGTATTTATTGAATAGCTTCAATTGGTATAAACGATCACTCAACTCCATAGTGGTTCTAGTTATAAATAATTCTTGAGAATAATTTTCATTAATTTACTTATATAAACAATGATAGTCAAAATAACAAATTCGTTGATGACCATAATCATTCGATATACTAACTTTTTTTTGACTTAAAGTTGATGAATATAAATTACTTCTTCATAACATGATCATGCACGTAAGCCTTTCTCAAATTTAATAGTCTAGAATTAACTTAAGGTAAAGTTCGTAATACTTTACAGTGATGAGTTAAGAGAGGTTCATTGACGGATTCTTCTCCGACTAAATTCAGTTAAATATTGTGTATCATTCCAGAGTCAGACATGTCAACAACGAAAAGAGTAGCTTGTTGTCGAAATTTTTTTGTGGGACTGCTCAATATTTCCCTGGGCTAGACCACTCACAGGAAGCCTAAGTCTTGTAATTAATTACCTGACTACGATAAACCCGTAAGTCTACTTAGCATTACATTAAAAAAAAAAAAAATCAAAAATTAGACCACCCGTTCCTTGATAAAATTTCACAGCATAACTGCTACGACGTATCCTACGACAATTTCAATCTTCAACAATAGTTGAGGAATATTCTTTCAGCCTCTTAGTGTCGCTCTTGAGTGGTAAAATAAAAATTATTACCTACCCAGCAGAAAGTCGAGTAATTAAGATTATTGCAACCTGGATTAAATGAGTCAACTATTGTTCCTGTATTCACCAATCCTACAAGTGGGATGCAACATTAATGATTGGAATGATCCATCAGTCAAGTCAGAAGCGAAAAGTAACGAGAGACAGGTTCCGGAGTGACTAACTTGGTGCTATTGATGGATTACCTTCTCAAGGAGAATCTTCCAACTCATAAGTGATTATTAAATCCCAAGGATCTTTAGTTAGGAAAGGAAGACGACTGTAAAGTTACAGTTAACGGAATCCATGTTGGGCACGTCAGGTTGAAAACTTAATTACGTCAATTGATTAAAAAGGAAAATTCTGGAACAACAACTCGTCTCTAAGAAGGATTACATCATCGAAACCATCTCAAGATGTGAGAACTCTACACAGTTTGGGAGGTAGATTGAACCTACGATTAAAGGAAAAAGGTGAAGTGATATATATCAAGTTCTAAATTCAAAAGAAAAATCGAATTTATGTGATTGGTTGGATGATGGAAAGCATTTCCCCGAAACCACGAATTGATAAGATTAATAAAACTTAGGAGTCGGTCAAGATCCCACTCGATTTCTCCCAGGTTAGGAAAAATCTGTGATCGGATTCAAGTTGCGACACTATAAATAATAATAGTCTTCACTAAACCAAAACATGGATCTGGAGAATGAATGATAACCTTATCATTCAAACCTGTCAGTGGAATCAAAATTTCAGCATGTGACCTTGATAACGTGAAGTCCTGACAAGATTTCGAATAAGATTTCATTTTGTTTTAAAAATGTAAGGAAAAAAATTAGTGATCGGCTTCTAGTTGTCGAAGTAACATCAAGACAATTAAGGAATTACTAAAAATATCCAACTCATCTAAGGGCGCATAGATCAACCACATGTTCAAGACAGAAATCCCCTCTCAAATTACCACCACCGAGAATTGTATTATAATATAGAATAAGGTGTTCTAAAGTGTGAGGGTGATTTGAATCAGAGATATATATTAAATTAGTGAGGTGGACTTAGATCTCTGCATATTAACAAGAATGAAATTTTGAATTCACGGAACTACAAATACGTCAGCTTGAATTACATTTATCAATGTGCATATAAAAGAAAAACTAATTGAACCTTTAATCATGTCATTATCCACCACTAAAAGCATTACATAACGAGTAAAATGATTATGAATCCCAATCGACCTTTTGTTGAACTCCAATTCTATAATCTATTACAACAACATTATAAAATAGCTTTCTGCATCGAGAATCTAATTGATATGTGAACGATAGGATAGAATTTCACTTTATACTCAGGTATAATGACCTCAATCATAACCATGATTTGTTAGGCAAAATATTAACATTAGAACCTAAATCAATCATAACATCTTTTATGTCATAACCGTCAATCTGTGCATCTAATCAGAACTCCTTGTCTATTCAACTTACCACTACATCACATGATAGACTCATGGATAGATACTTCACACGTCTTCTATTAGCTTTGATACAGCATCAGCGTACAGAAATAATGACCTCAATCATAACCAGGAAACTTGGTGGAATGTAATGTTGATATTCACTCAGATACTTGCACAATGTCATTTTCTTCGTCTGTCAATCTAGAGACTTCACCGGTACCTCCCAGCCAATGCTAGGGGTACTATTCTTCCCCCTTAACCCCCCGAGCCGCAAAGGGGACACACACAAGAAACCAGAAAATCACTAGCACACAAGCTTACCTCGCAAGGAAGAGATTCCACTCTATCCACAAGCTTGGTATCCCAACTCTCACTAGAAAAACACATTCCAATAAATTTTTGGCAGCATAACAGTACTAGCAAAAGTAAGATCCATATCCCTTCTACCCCATTTCTTTTATAGGTAATTTCTCAATGACACTTGTCCACATGCACAAGTAATTCAACTTTTTAATTATTTTATTAGTGATTATTCACCCACACACTTGTGTCACTCTCCCCAAGTTGCACAAGTAATTACCCTTTTTATTTTAATTTAAAAATCCATTTTCCCTCACTTTCCCCAATGTGTTCCTATTTTTGCTCTTAGTTGTCCCTTTGTTCCCCAAATTCTCATTTAATGAGTGTCCCCTAACTAGATCTTAGTTAGAGTTGAATTAGGAGTCTTCTTTTAGTTAGGATGTGTGGGGGATTAACTCAAGATGCTACTCTATGTGTACATCTATTCTCTCATGTTATAATTTCTTTCTATTTTTTTTTAAATCCCTTTATTATTTTCATGCACACGTGAATTTCACCCAACCTCTAATTTTTATTACTCTTTTTCCTAGGGTTTGATTTTATCTCGATTCTTTTAATTTATTTAATATTTTTATATAGTCCCTCCTTTAAACTTAGACTTAGACTTAGTCTTAAACTTAGGCTTAGACACTTATTAGGCTTCTTGTTTATAATTTACTAATTAATTAATACCCTATCCTATCAAGGTCTAATCATTTTATTAATTCCCTAGGCCATCTAGATTTATTGAATCACAATTTAATTACGTGACATGCCCTTCAAGACGCACCTCCGTGCTCCAAGGGTGTCACTCACCTTTGACTGATTTTGGAAGTTTGTCCGACCCTTGGAGTCAACACTCCACTCAGTCGACCTTGTGAGAGAATAAGGGCTTCTAAGGAATAAATATTCCACCTTGTTGCGCGCCCCTTGGATTTCCTCATGAGCGATTGTCTCAGTTGACTCTAACGACACTGTATACCTCTCTAATTAGGTAATTATTAACCTACAGTTCAGGTCACAATGAGAGTGCTAGTAGGTTGTGACAAGGACACTACCACACCTCTCCCTCAAATTTATGGTTTGTGTGCATGGCCCCTTTACTCCTTATGTGATTCGGATTAGCAAGCATCGTCAATCCTACATCCCCTGAAAAAAAAAACAATGTCAATAATCGATATGCATAAATCATATTGTAATCAATCATATATCACATGTGCATAGAAATGAAATACTCAAATAAATACAATCCACTCCCTGACTCAATCCAGAGTCCAAGGAAGTCCATTGATGGCATCAACATCCATAACTTGTCATGTGTCCTGCACACTCAGGAGAACTTGTCAATAATATATGTCAATACATATATATCTTAAAGTAATAATGAATCACAATACATCATCATCATCATCATATATAATTCATAATCGAAACGAAATCATAATGTACCTTAACTGGATCACTTGCACGCAAGTTTCCTCAAAGAATAATTCAATATAAGTGTGATCAATAGTATGGGATGTTACAAGGTTCATGATCTAGATGGTTGATAGTTCTATTGCATTTCAAGGTCTTAACCATTTTGGTTTGATAGTATTTTTAGTTTTATATAGATTTTTTTGGACGGGTTGTTTCAAGCTTGTTAGTAGTTGGTATTTCTATATAGACTCTGTTACATATGTTTGTTTTTTACAGCTGACCTTGTTTCCCTCCGGGCAGGTCAGCGGACTTCTAAGCCTCTGATGGATATCTGGGTTGAATGCTATCCATGATGGCATCTCTGTACATTTTTTCTATATTTTCATAGAAAATTGCTTACTTATAAAAAAGAATTAAAAGATATCAAAAAAACCAATTACCTTTTACAAGGAGACAAAGTTATTTAATAGAAAATTAAAATATATTAAATACCATTTTTGCACCAAGGTTCTCTACAACCCAATATGACTTAGATGTTGTCACATACATAATGTACATTCATCCTAAACCTGGATCTATAAAGTACTAAGAGGGATCAAATTTGTTATGTGTAATTATTTTATCATTTAATATGAAAGAATTAAATTATTAATACATTACACCTCAAAATTAAATCATAAACAAAATTACACCTCGAGAAATTTCATTTCTTTCAGTACTTGATAAAATCTAAATTTAAAATAAATTCGCACTTGTAACTTTACACGAAAATAAAGAAACTTATATTATGTCCATAGTATGTTTTTGAATGTAAAAGTCCCATTCACAAGGAGGGAAACACTTTTAAAAACTCTCATTTATGGGATAGCTTAACCCTTTGGAAAAAGTATACAAAGTGAACATAAACTAAATGAGAGTTGCTAATAATTTACTCCCTCATTTAAATCAACGATTTGAATATATATATATATATATATATATATATATATATATATATATATATATATATAATGACAATAGGAACACATACAATACTAGTAAAACTTTGAAAATTACTTAGTAACAAAGTTTGAGTATCATATTCATTAATCCCTTTACCAATAAGATTATAAGTGTTGGATGGAGCTATATTATAATGAATGTTGGATAGAGGTATAATGAATATTCAAAACTGATTCTGGTTAAAAAGAGATTGTGGGTGAAAAAAATACATTTCAAGAGACCAAACATGTTGAGACTGGATGATATCATGTTAGCTTTTTCTAAAATTCAAAGCAATTGAAGAAAAATAATACATCACAAGCATTTTTTGAGCAAACAAGGTGTAATATTAATCTATTTACTTGTCGGCAATATGACGTAACTAACGAATCTAAGCAATTATCATGTGCCCTAGAATTTAAAAAAACAACATATGTTCTATCAATTTTGCATCATCATTAACATTTAAAAATGTTGTTGTAGGTAAAGTGTTAAAAATGATATTATATTCCGTGCATAGTCTAAACATTTTAGTTTTTAGTTTTTTTCCTTAATTATCATTGGAATTTGGCTATGGTCAAATTTTAATTTTTGGTCACTTAAATTGTTTTTTGAAATGCATAAATGAACTTGGTGTTCTAAAAAACTCTTGAGAACTCGAATTCTACAGTCCCAACAACTCAAATCTACAATTTCAACAATATTTTACTAGATTTTAGTTAAAATTAACTAGAAAATATGTCCAAAAAAGCCAAAAAGTAGAACATTTAGAGTAAGTTTTATAGCACAATGAAACATGAATATAACCTTTTATTTCTTCAAATGTTTGCTATGAAATTGAGAAAGTAGAATTGTACAGAACGGATGGTTGTAACAATACCACAAAGAACAAGTTCCACGAGGGAAAAAAGCCCTTGTGCTTTTCGATTTGAATTTGTTTGGTAAAGGTAAATGTTTTTCCATTCAAAAACAGAAGAACAACCTAGAAAAAACAAAAACAAAAAAGAGGTAGACAGGGGATTGACCATTGATGTTCAAAACTTGGAACCATTTCTGATTTTAGAGGACCAAAAATTTGTCCCATGTTGTTGTCTACATCGAGAGTTCACGGTACATGAATTGTTGTGGCTGCAACAACTCCCATCAATTTCTTCCATTCCAAGAGAAATTGAATGGGACCCCTTACTAAACTTCTATATGGATACTAAGGCCGAAGACTGGTTAATCTAGCCTAGGTAATTTTGTAAGAAGTATAGAGGAAGGACTTCCTTGTCACACCTTCTCAGCCTCTTAGATTTACGGTCTTTAATCCTAATTTTTCTAAAAACCACCTTTTCTTTCTCTATCCTTGATCATATTTCAATGTGTTATTTAATTTCAGATTCCTTGAATCTCGTACATAACTCAGATATTACACAGGGATTTTTTGGGTTCATATCAATGTACGAGTTCATCAAGTGCAATCTATCGGATTCACACCAATGGAAGGAGATTTGGTCATCATCATAGGGACTTTTTGAAGTCTGATGTCCGAAAGACTATCAGACTCTTATCCTCGAGTTATTTTCTATTGGAATGATAAATGAGCTTGTAAAATTTTCCTTTTGAAATCTCAATCCCAATAACCTATCGGATGCTCCTTTTCATATTCCCCTTTAATAGAATCTCCAATGGGATTTTATATTCCCAATGAAATTTTCCCAAGAGTCTTCTTCTAATAGGCCTTTCATAAGATTAATTAACGATAATTCTCTGCTTATTTCTTTCTAAGGGTCAATTTTAAAAGGGTATATTTTATTAATTCAATGATCTCTCCTTTATGATTAATCCAAGGGATATATTTATTTAATTAAATGCATTGTTAATGCCTTTTATGCTTTTCCTTTGATTAAAAATGTATTAGCATGTTTCCCAAGATTGGAACTCGAATATTCATTTGGAGATACTTATTTGGGTTTTCTATTGAAAAGTTTCTTGTGTTACCTTCCGAATCAATCCTTCTGAGAGATTATGCCATAAGTATTCATTAAAGATTAATTAACTTTTTAACTCTCCCCATGGGTTTACCTTTTATATTGTAATATATTAATGTGAGGGTTAGTTATAAAAGGTTTCATTAATGAAAATACATATAAATTGCGAAGACTCTTCCCTTTAATAAGCATTCGTCGACACGATTTCCAATACTGAATCATGAATATTCCTTCGGGGAATCTCTATCAAATAGTATGGTTGGCTTAGCACTCATATGATTTCTAATGAGGATCTTTCAAAAAAGGTCTTTTGAGTATGTGTTTCTGATAGCACATTTCTGATAGCATTCTTCCAATAGCACCTTTCTTATAGGACTCTTCCGATAACACCTTTATGATAGCACTCTTCCCGAAAGCATGTTTGCAAATATCTCTTCCGAAGTAAGTCCTTCAACAACATTTCTTTGAAAACTCTCGTTTGATAGCACTATCTCAAGAGATTCCCTACGATGACAGTAATGGAGTTGTACCTTTTCCACCTGCTACAAGATGGATCCCATTCACATTGATTGTAGAGGTATTAGGAAGCAATTAGACACTTAAAAACCTAATTCAAAACCCTTAATACTCATTTTTCAAAGAATCAAGCACAAAATATCTATATGGAACAAATGTTTTGGCTAACTTAGATTTGCAACGCTAAACTCTAAAGTTTTTAGGTATGTTCATGATTAATTTGATAGACTTTTCTTTCAATTATATTGTTCTGAATTTTTCATTTCTACTCTATATTATACAAAAAATAAAAAAACACAGGATGTCACGAGCTTAGACACGAAGAGGAAAAACACCCACAACAAATGTGCCCGCACCAACAAAATGTCCAGATGAACTCCTATTATCCGATACAACTTACTTCAATGGGATGGAGGACTGTCTGACATGGAGTGGTATATGCAAGATATTCATCAATGAATATTTCCCTTTGGAAGACAAAGACCTGACAGTGTATGAGAGCATCAAAAGGAGCGAAATATATGTCTTTGTTGCATGGCCCGTGATTTTTCCCTACAACGATGTTGTGAGGTTGGTGTTTCCCCATTTAGATATGGATATATACACAATGGTTAATGAGCTAATATTCTTGATAGATTATTTGAAACCAAACGACATTCACACCAGGCGCCACCTACAATAACTAGACGTTTACCTAAATAAACCATTCCTAGAAAAATTTGGAGAAGGTCACCTCAACTTTGTTGAATTAGTAGAATATTGGTGGGGTGAAAAAAGATAATTTTCACAAAAGGATGATCAGACATACCCGATACGGTATTTCAAGAAACCCTACCAATTACCGACATCTATGATATGCAGGTTGTATGGTGAAGATACATGCATGCACTTCCAGCTAGAATGGACACCAATGGAATATTATTTGGCCAAGGTAGGACATATCTTCAACTTGGCACAAATACTTTCATTTAACATCTTCAAAAATGCTAGAGAGGCCTCGGAACTGAAAAAACCAAGTTTTTATATGTCCTCCTATCTAATAGATGTTGTATGTTCTTCAATCAGTTTTCCTGCAATGGGATGGGAATGGAACCCTAGTCTACCACCTATCCATATATATTTCTTTGAGTTGTGGTACATTAATTACAAGAAGTATCTATATGAAATTTGTGAATATTTCCTAGTACCATTGTTTATTCTCATATTCAACCACCACTCTCATAGGTTATCTCAAGGAGCCATTGCAACCCTTAAATACATTAGTGACTGATATATGGGAAAACACTACACCTATGTCAAGATATTTGGGTGTGCACAAGCCCCACATCTCCTTCCTAAATATGTACCTGACAAGCTATTGGCTAGGGAGATTTCTTATTAGACTGTGGAGGAGGGGATGACTTCCTTTTTGGTGCAAGTTCCGAGAAAAACTAGCCCAACTTCCCAATCAAAGTGGAAATATTCACCGTACTAAATGTTCCACGTGCCCAAAAAGAATCCACAACTTAGAAAGAACTATGTTTATGTATAGAAGAGCCTAGAGGACATGATCTAAGAGTGATCGTAAGAGAACATGTTAAGTTTGAGGGGTTAGTACACCCTATTGTACATGATGTGAATATTTCAAAGGAACTCTTCAAAGGGGGCCTATTTTTTGAGGAGGTATTAAACAAGGTAAAAGGAAAACCAGAAAAATAAATATTACACAAAGAGGAGGAAGAAATAAGGAAGATAAATAAGGAACAATTTGAATTATTGTTGATCAGGGACAAATAGAAAGAAGAGGAGAAGAAGAGAGCAGAAGAAACTAAAGAAACATAAAGATATAATAAGGCCATGGAAGCAGAAGAAATATTCAAGCAAAGGGATAAACAAAATAAAGAATAAGCTCAACAAAAAGCAAAAGAAGAAATCAGAAAAAAAGGGGGAAGAGGAAGAAGCAAAGAGGAAAATGGAAGAGGACAAGGAAAAGGCCAAATTAGAGGAACATAGGAAAAGGGAGGAATCAATTTGAAAGGTTGTTGAAGAAGATAAGAAAATAGATTAGCTAGAGGAAAAGAAAAAGACTGAAGCTGGGAAAAAAAAAAAGAGAAAAAGAGAAGATGTGTCATGAAAGGCAGACAAAGAAATGAAGAAAAAGGAGGAAGAAAAGAAAAGGATTGTTGAAGACAAGAAAAAGAAATGGGAAGAAGCAATCCAAAAATTTGCAGAAGAAAAATAGTAGAAAAGGGAAGAAGAAGAACAAAAGAAGATTGTTGAATTAGAATAGATCAGGGATGATGAAGCAAATAAGAGGAAGTAAGAAGAAGAAAAGAAAAAGGTTGTTAAAACATAATTGAAGAGAAAAGCAGAAGAAAAGAAAAGGGAGGAAATATGGAAAAAATAAGAAGAGGAGAAAAATTCAAAAGAAGAAGAATTGGAAGAGGAAGAAAGACAAAATAAGAGGAAAATGGATGAACATAGGAACAAAGGAGCAAGCCCGAGCGTTGTTAAAGGGATTACAATAGTGAAAACACCTATTACCCCTCTAATATCAATACTAGGAAAATTCTCATACTCTTCTCAATTGATAGAGTTAGAATATGTTTTGGTGGTTATAGGTGAATATTATTACAACAATTCAATGAGAGAAATTGAGAAAATATCAACCAAAAGGAAAAGAGGTGAAGACCCCCCTAACAACTCATTTTCCAACAAGAAAATTTCATGGAAATTGGGATAAAATCCTCAAGTTAATTCCATAGATAATGCTTCATATTTGAGTGCATTTGCAGGGGAAAATTCAGTATTAGACTGTGAATTAAGTTGCACATTGGACCTTTACAAGGAAAAGGTGGCAGAATCATAAGAGCAATTGGAATTCTAAAGGGATAATCTGGAGGGTGATTCTAAGAAATAG
>JZKD02S0465611.1:0-17339 GCA_000966675.3 Picea glauca | reverse complement strand
ATGATCTCAGATTAGTTAGCGAATTACATGTTGGATTGGTATATTGTGCATAGATAAACATTTGAAACATAAATCATATGTATAGAAACATCACATAAAACAAAAATACAACATAGTTAGCCACCACAAAACTCGTTTATATATATAAGCATGATAGTAAAAGTTTTTTTCAAATACATCATACAAAAGTACATAACGAGAAAAAACATGGGCCTTCATGCCCATAGAATAATCATAAAGGCTACAAAATGTCTGAGGACTCTACTCATCCTTCTGTATCACGTTGTGCTCAACATAGCACACTACTGCTCGTGTCACCCATCGTAGCAAATGATTGAGGCCCTCGGAGACCACAACTGTATGTCGCTGAAGGTGTAGAGGCACATCTCGCCTCCTCAAGGGAGGAACACCCATCATCAAGCCTTGGAGGTTCCTCTCCACCTCATGGAGCCCTCCCGCTACGATGTCAGGCTTGGTTGCCGCATGTGCATCTCTGTGACGCTCCAATACTGGCATCTCCATCGGACGTGATGCAACTCTGTTTGCATGATGAAAACAAAGTGGTTTATATCCCTTGTTGTACAACCAAAAACATATAAAAAACAATAAAAAAAATATATGTTGCAAGGTTATGATTTTTCATACCTGATGCGTCCCACTAGATACCCTCG
The DNA here is from genome assembly GCA_000966675.3 of Picea glauca. Classification (NCBI taxonomy): domain Eukaryota; kingdom Viridiplantae; phylum Streptophyta; class Pinopsida; order Pinales; family Pinaceae; genus Picea; species Picea glauca. The sequence goes on along the minus strand of JZKD02S0465611.1, from coordinate 16,668 downwards.
GGAATTACCAAGTCCACATTGCCTCTGAAATCTACCCCAACATAGGGAAGTCCTCAATCAACATCAACTGCCTCCTCCACCATGCAAAGAAGTCGACTGTGAATCTAAAATTCAAGGGCTCATTTCCCAATCTGGGGGAGAGACTAGTCCACCTCTCCATGCGAGGTTCGATCACAGGGCATGTTATCATTGCAACCTATGTTTGCATCTGGGGAATCCACTCTAGGAAAAACAAGACCAAGAAAGAACCATATCCAAACTCTTTTTTTCCTACCAATTCTGCATTTGGATATATTCTCTTTAACATTCCTCAAGAACCTCGCCCTCCAGTTGAGAAACCTAGGTTCCAAACACTTAATGGCATAAGAAATTTGGGACTTTGAAGCGATATGGGAATTCATTCTCCTCGCCAGCTTGGTGATAGAAAATAGGATGGATCGAAGTGATAAATCCCTCAAATATTTTATAACTATCCTTCCTCCCACCAACCGTGACACTGGTATGAAGTATTCGAAAACATATGCCTCGGTCGGTCGTGGAACAACCCGGTGTTCGGAAAAAAGTATGGGCGTCCCTCTCCTCGAGAGCCTCTTCAAAAAGTATACATCATCCATCTCAATCTCAAGCATATGCAACCCTATTCGGATTGCCTGCTCACCATCATCCCATAGATCGATCAAGTATGCAAGCAATAACACTTCTTTCCTCATGTTCTGAAGTTTGAAGTACTTGAGCAAGCCATAATTACATAAGGCCGCCCTCACTTGAGGGTCTTTAAGAGAAGCGATGTCATCAAACTCATGCTCATGTTCTTTCCACTCAATCATGGCTAGCTATGAATGAAACTTGCAAATACATCAATTAATCATCATTAGCTAAATCCTCAATGAAAGAAATTGCCTCTTTTTAGCCTAAAAATAAAATAAAAATTAAGTTCTGCACCTAGCTCTCTNAATCCCAAATCCCAATCCTTTTGGACTACATTCCAGACAACCTTTCCTGGGAGTCCTGAATCCCACTTGGGGTCCTCAAGGTCAATCATCTTTTCCTCCCCAAGGGCCAAATCATTACCCTCCTCAAAGTCAACCTAGTTACCCTCCTTAAGGGAAACCTGGTTATCCACCTCAAGCTAATCAAGCGAACTATCCTCCCCCGGGTTACATTGGTTATCCTCCCCAGGTACAAATGGGTTTCCCTTCTCCTTTTATGCACATTCCTCAACAAATAAATCCTACCTTTGCTAGTCAACAACAACAACATATGGGAGGGCATGTTGGCTACAATTATCCACCTCAACCAGTTTACGACCCTACTGGTGTCCCTATGCCACACCAGTATCATCCACAAGTCAATCGACATCTACCATTCTGAGCCACTCTATATATACAGTATCTGTCGAGATTAACTAATGATCCCATATTACATTCTCTTTTTTGGCTAGTTATTCGTGCTAAATTTCCTTCCGATATTTCGAAATTTGATGGTAAACCTGGTGAAGACCCTAATAATTGCATTATGAATTTTCATCTATGTTTTTCATCAAGTTCACTAATGGATGATTCTATCCGGTTACATCTTTTCCAACGTACACTTATAGGTACATTGTCTAAATGGTACATTGAATTACAACGCAAAACTTCTCTAGATTTTAATTCACTTGCCATGGCTTTTCTCACACACTTCCAATTACCTATCTGTTACGAAACCAACACAAAAATTTTGACCTCCCTTCATCAGACCAACTCTGTACATATATTTGATCATATTCATGAGTGGAGACGACGACGATGATTGATCAAAGCGACCATTCCCGACCAATTGTTGGATGAATGGTTCACCAAATCTCTTTTACCTCCTATTGCTCGTAATGTAGCCATGCGTGGTGTCGTTATAGAAGAGGAAACCATTGCTCGTGCCCAGTATCTGGACCTGGTTTATTCCCAATCCGATACTTTGTATGAATTAATTCCAAATGCTCCTCATCCATACACCAATCCATCAAAACCATCCTCCACCGTTCATGCAGACGGAGTTATCGGTTCCATCAAAACCCAATCTAGTTCACAGTCGACCAGAATGACCAATCTTTCAGTCACTTCCACCACTACCAGATCAAATTCACTCTCATCAAAATCCCCTTGACTCAAATATATGAGGTAAATGCAGTTCAATCTATTTCTCCACAACAGTCAGGGGGAAAGAAGAAAACTAAGAATAAACCCAAGAAAAACAATAATCAAACCGAAAATGCAAAAACAAAAACAAAACCACCTGCTACTGAGAAACAACCACAACGCAAACCAAAATTTCCATGTCTCATTTGTGGTGAAGATCACTACACATGATATTGTCCTCATCGAGACAAAGTTGCCAAACTTCTTAAAGGAAATTCTCAACCTGTTGTATTGACACATCCTTTTCCACAACAACAGTCACTAGTTTCCCAAGCTCCTACACCTCCGACAAGAGGTAATCCAAATCATCCTCCTAATGAAGAAGCTTCATCGAGTGCACACATTTACATGTTTAATGGGATATATTTGACCACTCGTACTATGACATACAACACACCTCCAGGTAAACCTGATAAGGAAAAAGTAACTACTAGTAATACATCAGATCCACCACCTACTATAGTCACTCCTCCATCTGGTCCACTCTAGATTGAGAAACCTAACTTTTACTCTATTATACACCCTCCCAAGAGCACAATTCAAAAGTCGACTTTAATCCAAAATTGCGTACTGCTCAAAACTACAACATCGTTGAAGATTTGGCTCAAGCACCTTGTGCTATGTCATCTCTCGAAGTTCTACAACACTTCCCTAGCCAACGTAGGACTCTCTTTGTAGCCATCTGAGCTATAGATCCTGAGTCATGCAATAATATCATGTTCAACCTAGATAATTTTAAATCATGACTCTCTCACCAACTTTCTTTCTATATCGATGTCATTGTCCATAATCAACATATTCATCGCATGATCTTGGATGAGGGGGAATCCACATGTGTCATATCCTTGGCTTGGTGGAAAGGCCTCAAATCACTTGGTCTCAATCAATATCCCACCATGTTATGAGCATTTTATGGAAGAGGTTTCCAACCTCATGGATTATTACAATCCTTGGCCATTCAATTGGGAGGAAGAATTGTTTCTATCGATGTTGAAGTAGTCGATGCTCCCCTCGATTATAACTTGTTGCTAGGGAGAAGTTGGTTCTATGCTATAACTATCATCACTTCATTAGTTTTTTGATGCGTTCAATTCCCTCATCAAGGTAAAATTGTAACCATCGATCATTTAGATTACTGCACCCCTGACGCTCACACTCACACAACCAACAACATTCCTCTTCTGGGAGACTCAAAAATCACTTATGAAATTATTGGGGTAGGTCTTTTGAAAGACTCTTTGCTCACGGGTACCTTCCCTACACCTCTTCCTCCCACTACACAACATATCGCAACAATTAATATGATTTTGATTATGGCACATCAATCCTTCGAAACATTTGATCCATGGATTGTGCCTAGTCCCTTAGAATTCGACACACTCGATGACACCATGCCACTTAGTCCTGTAGAGGCTGAATACGATGCCATCCAGTCTGCCTCTCCTTCCATGGATGACCAACATATGTTGGCGTCTACGACTTATTCGTTACCATCATGGATAGATTCCCTATCCTCTACTTTCGATTATATCCTACATATTTTTCCATCAAATGAATCTATTATGGAAATGCTTAGTATCGAGGAGGCACCATGGGATGACAACCACCATCGTTCATCCTTTATTCCTAGTTTGGATGACATAGAGCAAGATATTTACTCTATATTTCCTAGGGATATTGTTGACTCCCCCCAATCTCCAATACTCACTCAGGATACCATATCCAAGGGGAATTTGAGAAACATCTCTCCCACTATCACTGTCGACATATCCATTAAAGAAGGTATTGTGGAAAACATACAACTAGGTGCAAATTGTTCAACTGAAGAAGTTGAAACTTATCCCGCCTTATTTAAATAGTTTCGCAACATCTTCGCCTGGAGCTATGAAGAAATTCCAGGGATCAAACCATCGATCATTGTGCATGAAATCAAAACTTACCCAGGAATTAAACATGTGAGATAGAAACTTCGCTCGGTCCATCTTAAGAAAACTGCGACAATCAAGGCAAAAGTAGACAAAATTTTGAAATCTGGTTTTATTTATCCTATCCCTTTGACCGAATGGGTTTCTAACATTGTTCTGGTTGCCAAGAAATAAGGGACCATTCGTGTTTGTGTTGATTATCAGGATCTTAATAAGGATTGTACCAAGGACAATTACCCTACACCCTTTATTCATATATTGCATTGAAGCCGTTAAAAAATTCCCACCTTGTCATTTCTTTCATAGAAAATCATGTACCCACCCAACTCCAGTTCATCCCATTGTCATCGTCGCCCCCTTTGCAAAATTGGTGCAAACCCCCTACCTTAGCAGGGTCCACTGACCTCTTGGTCTCTAGATTGTTCACAATTCTGAGCTGAAATGGCTCTTCGGGCTCCTGTTGGAACCCCTTGAACAAATCCATAGGTCCCTTTAATTCCCTGGCACAAGCCTTGAGAAAACCTATGCACGCGCTCAACTTCCTACATAACTCGACGTTGACTCGTTTCCAACTAGCCCCTTCTTATCTAGTGACCTCGGGCTATGACCCAAAGCTTAAACAACACTCCTTTCGTGTTTCGAGGTTTCTGGACTCCTGCATGCGAGCTCTCCTAGGCTCCTTGTCCTTCAAATTGCCAAAACTCGAAAAAGGGCTGAGGTTCTTGGCTACTCCCTTAACGTCTCTCCATGTGACCACTTCCTCGTGACCATGCGCTAACGCCAAAAGATGCCTTTCATGGTTTGGGACTTTGACATTCAAGAGTCCCATCCCTTTACCTCTTGAAACCCCGAATCCCAGTCTTTCCCCAAACCAGATCTGACGGTCCTGCGTCCTCCTCGATCGACGACCACGATCATTTCGCGATTTCGTGAGTCAGGACTCCACGTCTCCCGACTCCTGGCTTCTCGAACACTCGGGTCCCGAAATGCCGAAAAGGGCTTAACGGGATTTGGCTCCTCCCTTAGCCTCCATCCACACGACCACCACTCTATACTGTTGATATTTCCACCCTTGCACACTCCTTGTACTGCTGAGATTTCCTCAATCTCATATCCAAAGTATTTCTTGAAAAGAAATGCTTCACGCCCTCTTGGCATTCCTTTGCTCAATGCACACCTTGCAGAGCCCACAGAGTGTTCAGTAACTCTGGTTGTCTTCGAACTTGACACTTCCCTTTCCTCAGAACTCAAAAGAGAGTTCTTCTCGGTGTGTTCTATGCACTCACCCAATGCCCTCTTGGCAGAGCTCTACAGAACCTGCAATAGTTCTGTCTTCCCTGAACTCGAAACAGAGTTCCTCCTGTGCACTCCTTGCACTCGCTCAATGCCCTCCTGACAGAGCTCTACATAACCTCAGGCGTTATGTCTTCCCTCTCTGTGCTCTCCTCTACACAGTCTCTCCTTCAGGATGTTCAATGATCCTGGGGGTTTTCCTTTGAGTCCAAGATTTCCTCTGGTACGCCCTCCTGGCACGTCCCTACCTAAATTCCATAGAATTCATAAGTTCACTCTATGCAATGGCTTACAAAACCCATAGTTTTCTGTCATACAACCTCTTGCATGAAGCCACAAAGAACCAGACCTGGAATCAAAGAACCTAAAAGACAACAATTTCTGTCTGTAACCTGCAAATGCGTACAAACATACATCTACAACATATCATAAGAACATAAAGACATTCATTCATGAACTCACAAACACATGAACAACATGTAGGAAAAATTGCTATGATTGTATTAATAAAAATGCCTCTTTACAAATGTGCTTAAGCTCTGACTGCAATAGAGTCACGACTTCTTCTCTTCTCCCTATTTTCTCTATTCTTCCCCTGCCTCTCTAAAAACAAAAAGAAGATCTCTTTACAGAAGGGGGCTCCTCGAGCGCTTCCCTCCATCCTCACCAACTCTCATTAATTTACATTCAATTACATTGAATGGCTGTCTAGTCCGAATCGGATCTAGATCTCAGCCTTACAACCATTTAAGGCAGCCTTTATCTAAAGCCTATGTACATGTATGGCTTTTGGCTCTTCGGCCTTACAACATTTAATACAATTTCAAAATTTGAACAAAGAGAGGGCCATGCCTCTCTCCTTCCATTGAATGTGTGCTTGATGCACTGGCTGGCTGGTGCGTAGCTGGCTTGGAGCGATACTCCTGCATAAAAAATGGGGCATTGATTTTATGCAATTTTAGCCTACCTCAACGAGGGGGCACAATTATGTTATCGTTGTCGTAGATTATTTCGCTAAATGGGATGAGGCTACGCCTACATTCCTTAACAATGGCTACACTACAACACTTTTTATGTTCAATAAGATCATCACTCTATTCAGTGTCACACAAGCTATTGCAATTGATCATGGATCCCATTTCTAGAACTAGATGATGGGTGAATTATGCACCAAGTTAGGTTTTCACCATGACAACTCATCCCCCTACTATCCTAAAAAAAATGGACAAGTTGAAACCATCAACAAAGTCTTGAATACCATGCTTCAACACATGGTAGGAGTGAAAAAAACCTCTTGTCACTTGCATCTCTTCTCTGCACTCTGGGATTATCTAACTTTAGTTAAAACCACAACTAGATTTACACCCTTCCAGTTGGTATACGAGATATAAGCGGTATTACCAATCGAAGAGATTCCTTCGTTGAAACTCACCATAAAACTCTTACTCCACACTTCTGCGGAAGAGGAACAATTCTTATATTTGACCAAGTTGGATAAAACTTGTCGCGATGCTTCTCTCATCAACGAGACATATCAAAAACGCATGAAAAATCAATATGATAAGTCCATCCAAACTCGCACTTTCGCAGAAGGAGATCTAGTCCTAGTCTACGATCAAGATCATGACAAATTGGGGGCAGGAAAGTTATAACCCATGTGGCACGGGTCATACATCATAAAGCACATGTTACACAGAGGCACTTACAAGTTAGTAGACTACGATGGAATATATATTGGTGAGACCTGAAATGGGATTTACCTCAAGAAGTACTATGCATAGAATATCTCACATGTGTGATTTGTACATTACTGTCCTATATAATTTTGACTTGGTGTGTCTTTTATTTTGCATGCACGAGTTTCGCCTCAGCTGCTTATACTTTGCTTTGTGTTTGAATGCACAGATGACATCATCCTTTCCCATCTATTCCGGGTTTTTGGATGGCGCTAGTTGACATACCCAGAACATTGCTTTTGCAGCTTGGGTCATCTACCACTCTTACAAGTTAGTGAGTTCACGAGGAATTTGCCTCGGATTTGCAACCAATAACGTTATAGAGTATCGTGCTGTCATCAGACTCTTAACCAAATCCTCCTCTCTAGGTATATCTCAAACGATTATCAACTCGATTCTCAACTCGTGGTCCGTCAACTAAATCGTGAGTACGCCATTCATAACTCAACTTTACTACGTCTCCATCTGAGGGTTCGTCATCTCAAAAGAGCTTTTGAATTTCTTGAGTACAGAAACATATCGAGAGAACTCAATATGATCTCAGATTAGTTAGCGAATTACATGTTGGATTGGTATATTGTGCATAGATAAACATTTGAAACATAAATCATATGTATAAAAACATCACATAAAACAAAAATACAACATAGTTAGCCACCACAAAACTCGTTTATATATATAAGCATGATAGCAAAAGTTTTTTTCAAATACATCATACAAAAGTACATAACGAGGCAAAACATGGGCCTTCATGCCCATAGAATAATCATAAAGGCTACAAAATGTCTGAGGACTCTACTCATCCTCCTGTATCACGTTGTGCTCAACATAGCACACTACTGCTCGTGTCACCCATCGTAGCAAATGATTGAGGCCTTCGGAGACCACAACTGTATGTCACTGAAGGTGTAGAGGCACATCTCGCCTCCTCAAGGGAGAAACACCCATCATCAAGCCTTGGAGGTTCCTCTCCACCTCATGGAGCCCTCCTGCTACGATGTCAGGCTTGGTTGCCGCATGTGCATCTCTGTGATGCTCCAATACTGCCATCTCCATCAGACATGATGCAACTCTGTTTGCATGATGAAAACAAAGTGGTTTATATCCCTTGTTGTACAACCAAAAACATATAAAAAACAAATAAAAAAATATATGTTGCAAGGTTATGATTTTTCATACCTGATGCGTCCCACTGGATACCCTCGGGAATTACCAAGTCCACATTGCCTCTGAAATCTACCCCAACATAGGGAAGTCCTCAATCACCATCAACTGCCTCCTCCACCATGCAAAGAAGTCAACTGTGAATCTAAAAGTCAAGGGCTCATTTCCCAATCTGGGGGAGAGACTAGTCCACCTCTCCATGCGAGGCTCGGTCACAGGGCATGTTATCATTGTAACCTATGTTTGCATCTGTGGAATCCACTCTAGGAAAAACAAGACCAAGAAAGAACCATATCCAAACTCTTTTTTTCCTACCAAGTCTGCATTTGGATATATTCTCTTTAACATTCCTCAAGAACCTCGCCCTCCAGTTGAGAAACCTAGGTTCCAAACACTTAATGGCATAAGAAATTTGGGACTTTGAAGCGATATGGGAATTCATTCTCCTCGCCAGCTTGGTGATAGAAAATAGGATGGATCGAAGTGATAAATCCCTCAAATATTTTATAACTATCCTTCCTCCCACCAACCGTGACACTGGTATGAAGTATTCGAAAACATATGCCTCGGTCGGTCGTGGAACAACCCGGTGTTCGGAAAAAAGTATGGGCGTCCCTCTCCTCGAGAGCCTCTTCAAAAAGTATACATCATCCATCTCAATCTCAAGCATATGCAACCCTATTCGGATTGCCTGCTCACCATCATCCCATAGATCGATCAAGTATGCAAGCAATAACACTTCTTTCCTCATGTTCTGAAGTTTGAAGTACTTGAGCAAGCCATAATTACATAAGGCCGCCCTCACTTGAGGGTCTTTAAGAGAAGCGATGTCATCAAACTCATGCTCATGTTCTTTCCACTCAATCATGGCTAGCTATGAATGAAACTTGCAAATACATCAATTAATCATCATTAGCTAAATCCTCAATGAAAGAAATTGCCTCTTTTTAGCCTAAAAATAAAATAAAAATTAAGTTCTGCACCTAGCTCTCTYGCAAAGAAGCAAACAAAGCGCYARCGCRCCCTCAACGTGCACACYAGGGCGTTGAAATCACGATCAACGCTCCCCTCTATGCCTTGAGGGAGCGTCGATCCAGTTCGACGCTCTAGGGATTCCCAAGGAGCCTAGAACACCTAAACTAAAGGATGAAATGMAATAAAAAGACATGCAAAAGAATGAGAAGGAGGAATTAACCAACCTGATCCRGACGGTTTCGAAAACGATTGCCCACAGCTCCTGCAATCAATGCTCGAAAACACGCTCCAAAAGACGTAAAAACTCACAGACCAGAGGAGAATGGTAAAAACAAAGCTAAAAATGAATTTTTGACCTAATTTGATATTTGATATGTTCAATTTGGTCATTTCTCCTTATTATAAAGTCTATTTTTGAGTTTTTTATTATTTTTCGAGAAATTACTAATATCTTGTGTCCAAAACAACTTAATTTTACAAGAATTTGAGTGGAGTTTTTTCGATGACCTTGTAACACCGATGAGCTTAGTCTTTGTTCTTTCTCGCCCTCACAAATACATGAGAATGTAACCGAATATACTTTTATCACTTTTTACGACTCATATAGGTTCTATGAAAAATGAACCCCCTGGAGTCTCCTTTAAGCTCTTATCAGACTCTCTAAACATGAAAAGATTGCCGAGTGATATTGCTTCCTTTCACACTCATTAAAAGGTTCAAAAGGGCATCTTCCGAGTAATAGTTTATCTCTTTTTTGGACCTCAGGGACTAAAATTATGAAAAAGGACAAACCTGAAGTTGCCTTTAAGTTCTTTTCAGAATCTCTAAATATGAAAAACCACCGAGTTTTCCTTATTTAGACTAGTTAAACTACACATTGAAGGGCCCACATGGGAACACACCCTTACTTCTTCGAGTTCTTTAAACAAAGGAAGAGGAACTTACCTGTAATGATTCCAAGCCAAATTCTTTCTTGGAATCACTAACTACTATTGATCTATTGATGTGCAGACATTTATTGAGTTATTAAGTGCATACAAGATTCATAAACACATGAAGATCACAATATATTCAAGATGTAGAAGAACAAACAAAGCTATGACCTTTTTATTATGAGCAATGTAAGATCAATACAATAGATGGCCGATCTGGCATAAACCTCAGATGGTTGTACAAGCAATAGATATGAGCTGCTACAAAATGCTCCAGACAATACAAAATAAGCCTCCGGAGGCTAGATATACAATGAAGACTGAATCAAGTAGATATGAGCCATACTAATGCTCAACCTCCAGGCTGGAAAGTGCCACGCCTTGCTGGAATGCTGAAACCCTCAATAATTCGGCCCTGCTACCAAAAGTGTCCAATCATCTCGAGAAATATGCCAAATGATAGATCAGACAACTGTAAGGACAACCCAGATGTCCAAATTCCCAAATCCACTCTCAAATCCTATAGATATGAATTCCTCCACTGAATGGTGTGCCCCATTGGATGAATAAAACCCTAGCTGGTTCGACCCTAATGAAGAGGCCTCCAAATGCTCTGAAACTCTCCAAGAATATAGATCGGGCTATGAGAATCCCGTGGGAGAAGTTTTAGACTCAGATCTCAAGCAGATCTCCCTAGATATGAGTTTTACTGAATCATAGGATGTCCCCTATGGCTCCAAGACGTCCCACTTTGTAGACAAATGTAGAATGATGATAAACCTCTAGAAAAGCCCTCAAACTGATGGTCTAGCCCCTGCAAACAAAACCAAACTGTTGGAATGGACCCAATCCCTCAGGATAAGCTGGATCGAACCTCCCTCTAGATGATGGTGCGCCCTTGCTGGAAACACAAGAACAATACGACCTGCTACCTTCTGAAGCACTAGATGGATATGGGCTAAGACTAGAATGGTGTGGAGTCGTCTTTCATCCCCGAGACCAAGATACGGAACAAGGTGAGTGGATATTTCACCACTGAGTTGCTCACAAGGGTTTGTACAACAAAACCCCCAAACTAAATGCTCAAGAGCAATAGCAAATGCTAATCCAAAGCCAGGATGCCTAATAGGTGCACCCCAGCCTCTTACTTATACTTTTTCCTTCTAATTCTCTGTTGAGTTAGGTTAACTCCCAGGGTTAATCTTCTATTCTTCTATTGAGTTATCTTTTACCCTTAATCCCTTGCTTTCTTAAGTCAACTGAAAAATATAACTTTAGCCTCCTTGACTTCCCCCTTCAGTGTGAGACTATGACCTAGTGGGGGTGCCCAGGCCACTTAGTCTCCACATCACCTCTCTAATAGGTGGGGGACATTACAGTCTCCCCTACTTGAAATTTCTTGTCCTCAAGCAATTCCAAACCTGCTTCTCTTACCACATGTTCTTGCTCCCAAGTGGCATCCTCAATGGGTAAATCCTTCCACCTGATCAGGTACTCCTTGATGCTTCGGTTTCTGAGCCTCTTCTCTCAGACTTCTAGTACCTTCACCAAAATCAAAACCAGCTGTCCCTCCTCATCCACGGGGGGTAATACCTCAATAGGCTTGATGTGTTGACCGAGGGATTTCTTAAGGCATGAGACATGAAAAACGTTGTGAATTCTGCTACGCTGTGGAAGCTCCAGCTCGTAAGCTACGACCCCTATCTTCCTGCTAACTCTGTAGGGTCCAAAGAAATGTGGCTGCAGTTTCTCCGCTCCGCTTCTTTTAATGGAAGCCTGCTTGTATGGTTGCAGCCTCAAGTAGACTAAATCACCAACCTCAAAAGTCTGGTCAACTCTGTGCTTGTCTGCTGGTTTTATGCCCTCTGTTGATGATCCTTCAATTCCCTGAGAATGTCTTGGCTCTGTTGCACCCAATCCTGCACCATGGGTGCCCTATTATTCCCAAAGGAAATATCCACAAAGGAAAGGGGATCATAGCTATATAAATCCCTGAAGGGTGTCATGCCTATGGATACATGATGGGTGGTGTTGTAGCAATATTCTCCCAATTGCAACCATCTGACCCATGCTTTTTGTTGTCCTGCTACGCAATTTCTAAGGTAGCCTTCCACCCATTTGTTGACTATTTCAGTATGACCGTCCGTCTGAGGATGATAACTAGTACTAGGAGTCAATGCCATACCTACTAATTTGAACAACTCTTGCCAAAACGTACTCATGAATATGTTGTCCTTGTCACTGATAATGGTCTTGGGTAGGCCGTGTAGTCTGAACACCTCTTTGAAAAATAATTCGGCCACCTGTGCTACGCTGAAGTCTGTGGCTATGGAAAAGAAGTGTGCAAACTTCGTCAACCTATCTACCACCACGAAAATGCAATCCTTCGCCTGTGCTCGGGGAAAACCGGTGATGAAATCCATGGATATACTTTCCCACTTGTGTTCTGGAATGGGTAGGGGTTGCAACAGTGCTGTAGGGTGTGTGTGCTCATCCTTGTTTTCTTGGCATGTGGTGCACTCTTTGACATGCTTAATCACATCCTCCTTGAGGCCTTTCCATGCAAACCTCTCTCTCACTTGCCTGTACGTCTTACTGATTCCCTGATGTCCTTCTACTGGTGAGTTATGACATGCATGCAGGATGTTAGCTTTGAGAGTTGATCCAGGAACTAAGAAGATTCGACCTTTGTAATAAATGAGGTCCTTTATGACCCTGAAGTTGTCCTCCTGTATTTGTATGTCCAATAGTTGATAAGCGAACTGATTCTTTGCATATTCCACTATCAAGTGATCCTTCCAGTCAACTGACATACCGGACATGGAAAAAATGGATGGCCTCCTAGATAATGCATCGGCTACTGCGTTGTTCTTCCCCTTGATAAATTCAATGTCGAAGTCATAGGCCTATATTTTGCTTACCCATTTCTGTTGTCTTTCATTCAAATCCTTCTGCTCCAGTAGATATTTAAGACTGTTATGGTCTGATTTGACCACAAACCTTGCACCTACCAAATATTGCCTGAACTTGGCTAGTGCATGCATGATAGCCAACATTTATTTGTCGTAAATGTTGTAAAGTAGTTCAGAACCCCTGAGTTTTCGACTTTCATAGGCAATGGGGTGCCTATTCTACATCAACACGGCCCCTATACCTTCCCCCAGTGCATCACACTCCAAGGTAAAGGGTACGCCGAAATCTGGGAGAGCTAGAACTGGACAGGTACTCATGACTTCTTTCATTTTCTCCATCGTGGCTTGGGCCTCCTCACTCCATTTGAAGGACTCCTTTTTGGTCAGGTCAATCAAGGGTGCGCATAGTTGAGAGAACCCTTTAACAAATTTCCTATAGTATGTGCATAGGCCCATGAATCCCCTCAATTCCGTGAGTGTCTTCGGAGTAGGCCATTCCCTAATGGATGTTATTTTCTCCTGGTGTACCTGTACTCCTTTTTCCTCTATGATGTGTCCCAAGTAGAGTACCTCTGTCATCCCAAAATCACACTTGGATTCCTTAACGTATAGTGATTGTTCTTCCATGATTGACAGGATTTGGTCCACATGTTGAAGGTGTTCCTCCTAAATTTTGTTGTAAATGAGTAAGTCATCAAATAATACCAACAAGTGTTTCCTCAGTTGTTTGTTGAACACATGGTTCATGTAGGATTGGAATGTGGCTGGGGCATTGGTTAACCCAAAGGGCATTACCAAAAACTCATAATGGCCGTAGTGACACCTAAAGGATGTTTTTGAGATGTCCTCCTCCCTCATCATGATTTGATGGTAGCCTGAACGAAGATCAATTTTTGTTAAATAGATAGCTCCATGCAACTCATCCAACAACTCATCAATCTTGGGTATGGGGTACCTATTTTTGATCGTCTTTTTATTCAAATCCCAGAAGTCAATGCACATTCTCATCGTTCCATCCTTTTTCTTAACCAAGACTATTGAAGAAGCAAACGGGCTTGAACTCGGCCTGATGTGTCCCATGTCTAGAAGCTCTTTGATGGACTTCTCTATCTCGTCTTTATACTTCTTGGGATGCCTATAGTGTGTGGTGATAACTGGTTTAGCCCCTACTTCTATCTCAATGATGTGCTCGAACCCCTTGTATGGGGGCACACCCGGAGGAATCGGCCCAAACACCTTGTGGTGCCTGTCAAAGATCTTTTTAATCTCCGGAGAATAATGCACCTTTCCCTTCTCATCCACCCATGTTGAGACTTTACATTCTACTGCCTATACAATTTCTTCCCTTCTGAAGATGGCTTCCATCTTCTTGGCCGTGACCACTCTAGTGGAGTTACCTGTCATGCCTCTGAGCATAACCTTTTGTCCTCCTTCCTCTACAAAGGACATTTCCATGGTCTTGTAATTGGTGGTGATGGGACCTAAAGTGCTGAGAAACTGCACCCCTAGGATGATGTTGGTATCATGGAAGATCCATCACATACACATACTGAACTAACTCATGCCTTCCTAAGGTGAGTTTCAAACCTGGTATGTATCTGTCACAGGGCATAGTACTCTCGCCTGCTACCTCTACTTTGAACCCTTCAAACTCTACTGTAGGTATGTGCCTTCTCTTTAGTAATTCCGCATCAATGAAATTGTGGGAAGTTCCTCCATCAATCAGAACCGAGACTCTCTGTCCCTGCAAGACCCCTCTCATCCTGAAGGTGTTGAACTTGGGTGGCCCGCTGATAGATGCCAAGGTAGCCTTCTCTCCAGCCACACAGTCAAGTTCTGGAACCTCCTCTTCTTCTGTCTCTGTAGTTTCAGCCTCAATGTTTTGTATCTGACCATACTCTTCCTCCTCTTCATTGTCTGAGGTAACTTCTATATAGTGAACTTGGCCACGTCCCATGCACTTATGTGACGGATTCCAAGGTTCTTTGCAAGTGAAGCAGAGTTGCTTTCTCCTCAGTTCCCTTCTGGCATTGTCATCTACCCTACCACGACCCCTGTCAAATCCCTTTGGGTCACATCCCCCCTGATTCATTGGAGGTCTTTGATCCCTTCCTCCATTGTTAAGAGGTGGTCTGGGTATGAATCTAGGATTCGTAGCTGGCCCCA
Organism: Picea glauca; assembly: GCA_000966675.3. Lineage (NCBI taxonomy): Eukaryota > Viridiplantae > Streptophyta > Pinopsida > Pinales > Pinaceae > Picea > Picea glauca. The sequence goes on along the minus strand of JZKD02S0465611.1, from coordinate 1,391 downwards.
AATCCCTCGCCTTCCAAATGGCCTCCTGTAGGTTGTGGGGTTTAAAGGCCTTTACCCAACCCTTCAAGGGTTCCATCAACCCTTTTGTGAAAAGCATCATGAGCCTTGTTGGGGACATATCCTATACCATAACTGCCAATCTCTGAAATTCATCAATATACACTTCAACCGTACCTGTTTGTTTGAGTTGGGTAAGCTCCTGGAAATGTAGCTCAGGATCTCCTTGGTCAAATCTATCAATGAGGGTCTGAGTGAACTCTATATAGGATACAATCTGATTGTGGCTGAGTGTGGTGAGTCCATGATACCACCAATCATGAGCGTTTCCATCCAGGTACATAGTGGTGAATTTGATGGCCTCCATCTCCCTCATGGGGTTGAGTTCCAAGTAAGCATCCAACTTTTGTACCCAAGATTGAGCTGTCATCTTGGCCGTACCATCAAAGTATGGAATTTATATTCTTCCCACTCTTCATTCAAATTTAAAGCTGCTCCTGTTGTTCGTCCTGGGTTGATTTTTGAACTTGAGTTGACAATACTAGTCTAGGGACATCTGTTTTTGGATCTTCATATCCAAACTGTAGTATTCATTGGTACTCCTCACCAATTGTCCCACAAAATCCTCAACCAATTTCTGTTTCCCTAGATCATCTGTGAATGTGGGCATATACGGTCTCGGGTTGGCTCTGCCACTCATATGTCGACCAAGCTGTTCATCTATGAATGTGGGTATATATCTCCTCGAATTGATCTCGCTACCCATTTGACCCTGGAGCATGTCTCCTTCCAAACTCCCCTCGGATATGGAAGATTTCTCTAGATTATGTCTGATCTCCTCATGGATCCCATCGGATCCACTGGCCTCCTTATGCCCATAAGTATCAGGGTCTTTCCCCTTATGTGCCATTTCCATTAGAAATGCAGTTAGCTTGGATTGGTTCATGTTCATTATCTGCAGGTTCTCGTCAACTTTCTTCAATGTTTCAGTAAGCTCAACCTCTCCCTTGTTGGTTTCATGGTATTCGTCCAAATATCGGACCAAGGTGCTTTCCGTGCGGTTGACGGATTGCTGGAACTTGTTAAATTCCGCTGCTATGAGAGTCAAGTCTACAGCTTCATGGTCATCTCCGGATCCTTCCATCTCGGCCTCTGTTTCATTGCTGGGTTTCTTCCTCCGACCCATAAAGTTACCGCTGTACCGTTGCATGCGCCGATCCTTCCACAGGTTTGGAGGATCGAAGCTTTGATACCACTGTAATGATCCCAAGACAAATTATTTCTTGGAATCACTAACTACTACTGATCTATTGATGTGCAGGTATTTATTGAGTTATTAGGTGCATACAAGATTCATCAACACATGAAGATCACAATATATTCAAGATGTAGAA
>JZKD02S0465600.1:0-17339 GCA_000966675.3 Picea glauca | reverse complement strand
CCCCTCATCACGTGGCTTTGTCCCCATGACCACTTGCCCCCCCTTCTCCCCCATGCCATCTTCCGGACTTCTCATCCCTCCTCTTAACTTCTTGGTAGCTCATTCGTACCCTTTGACACCCTTCCCATCCTCCATGGAATCATTTCCCTTTCTCTTCTCTGCGAGAGATCTCGTCGGCTCATGGGTAGTTCAAACCTTGTTTACTTTCAAGTGTGTGCATGTGCTCTCCCTACTATAATTATGGTAATTTCTCCACTTCCTCTCAAGAACCTTTCATGATTTCTCCAACAAACTCCAAGACATTGTGCTTCCGCACCCTCTTACCATCATGTGGCGGAGATCCAAAGCCCCCTGCACCTGCCCACCTTGCATCTCTGAGGAATTGAGAGAGCAATTTTGTTCTTTGTGAATGGATGTCGGGAGCACAGAGGAAAGAACAGATACACATCTCAGGGATTTTCAAAGGGAAAATCAGGGGCTGCAAAATGATATTCCCATTTTACAAGTTTAGTTGCATCAACAAGAACTCAGGCATAATCAAGAGCTTGCAATAGCTTTGCCCGGGATTAATAGGAACACCATGCATATTGGAGAAATTGCACAGCAAATGGGAAATCCATTCGACCAACCCCAGCACCTAGAAAACTCCAATGAATCAACTAGATCAAGTATTCCCTCAACATTTTACTCTGCATCAAGCAATGAGCATCCTCTGGTACCTCATGCTTCTTCGATGGCTCGAGCATGGTCCAACCCAGGAGAAGGAAATCAACAACCAGAAGCAAATCCAACAAATTTCTAGGAGGATTTGGAAGCTTTTCATAATCTCTAGATAGGTTTTTTGATGAATTGTAATTTTTTGTTATTTTTGCCAACATATGTAGCCATTTTTACATGGAAAATCAGTAATTCCTACTGGACTAGTTTCACTAGTGCAATTGGATTGCACATGTCAGACAGTTTTCTAGGAGAAGAACAAAGAAATCAATACTCTTATTTTTGTAATCTGTGATAACAAAAATCTCTTTTTTAATATAAAATCTCAACCGTTTCTGTTAAAAATATATATATACCTTTTAAATGGAAAGAAATGTTCATAAAACATTCATGCATTTCACAGCTAAAATTAGCATAACGTCGCGAGCTCTACAACTAGGGTTTCCCAAGATCTATAGCTCATGTGTTCCATGGATCCATCGGTGGGGGGGGATCTCCCCAAGCTCTCCTCCACCTCTTGATGTCATATATTTTCAAGATCCGATCTCATCATATGCGAAAATAGTTAAGCAAGCTCCAACAAGATTCATGAAGAAAATGGAAGAAATCCCAAAAGCGCTTGCTCATCCTTCGTTGGCTCGTCCTTTCGCTCTTCGGCTTGCTGAAAATGAAATCATTGGGAAGTTTAATGGGTTATGTCCCTCCTCTAAGGCCATGCATCATTTTTTATATCTAAACTGGAAGACGATGATCCAGGGCCAATTGTCCTCGAATTTTCATGGTAAGGGATTTTTTGTTTTCCTGTTTGAAAAAAAAGTAGAGATCTAATCTTTCGTATTGGACCTTATTTCATGGGATCTTGAGGAATGTATCTAAAAAAATGGACCCTGAATTTCATCCCCTTAGCAATATCGGTCTAGGTAAGACTCCCCTTTATCCCTTTGCATTGCTCGAATGACAAAACCCTAAGAAATATAGGTAACTCTCTGGGAAAATATATTGATCATGCCAAACCACACGACGACCTACAAGATTGTGCCAGATTCTATGTAAAAGAAGATCTGGAGAAAGGATTACCAAAGGCTATTCAGTTAACCTTGGATATTTGGTCATACATTCAACAAGTGGATTACGAACATTTTTCATTCAAGTGCAAGGCCTATCAAGAATATGGCCATTTTTCTAAAAGTTGTCTGTAAGTCAAATCATCTCAGCTAGAGGAGTAGAATCAAGAACAATGGCAGAATCCAAAGAGAAAGAAAACCACTAGAAAGGTAGCAGCAACACCTTAGGCCCAAGGTCAAGGAGAAAAATTGCCTTCTCCCTGTTGACGATTAAAATCGCAACGAGGATTTTGCCCGCAAAGTATTGCTAAAGCCTATTATTATAAGCTACAAGATATATAATACTAGTAGGTGGGACCCCCTTGTATATTGGGAGATCATATCTGGTTCTTATTTCATGTTTATGATATTGTTCGACATTGCTTACATGGTTCTACATGATTGATGAAATCTTGGTTTTATTGACAATGGATAGGTCTTGTTATGTGTTGGTTCTAATTGCGACAAATGAATGATAGGTAAGGCCTGTTATGTTTTGTTATGTTGCTCTAAGCTCTAATTTCATGATTACGATGACCTATGATTATCCATTGTTACCCTTGTTATTTGTTCCTAGATTCATTACAGTGACACCTGCACAAGAGACATGTTAGTAACAACACATAAGAGCAGTTGAAAAGAGATAAAAAGCAATATGAATAAAATCCAAAAGAAAGGAACTATGCTACTATGCTTTAAGATGTTGCACTATGCATTTTGAAGTTTAAATGGATTGTTGTTAGTCCTAGCTAATAGAGTTAGTGGCTATATGATTTATTGGCTTATATGGAAAAATATGTGATATGTGTTATGGTGTGGTTGGCAATGGTTAATGTGACATAGGGTGGCGCCTTGGCAAGTAGTGGATGTTGGTTTCGATGCATGGTTTAATTGAATGAATTAATGGATTAGTGGGTCAGTGTGTACTAAGGAATTGAATGACTAGAGGATGGAGGCGATGTGCATTTATTGTGCGTCACTCCATACCCCTCCCACTGGCCATCACCCTGGCTATTGTTCAATTGTGTTCGTTGTGGTTATGCTCCAATTTTCAAGCAAAGGAAGAATGCTCGGCCAAGCTCGTGTTTTTAAGGTTTTTGTGGTTACAAGTATGTCTTTTCACCATCCATGAACCCACTCTGGTTATGAAATAGATATTGGCTCGGTGATGTATGGGTCTGTGTTTTCCTTAAGTCTGGCAACTATGTAAATTTGTGATGTTTTTCTAAAATGAATGGTTGGTGTGGTTTTCATTGCAATAATGTTTGAAGTCATAGTTTCGTTGATCATTCTGAGTGTTAGAATCCATGAAGGCTCTCTGTCATCCTTATTGGTCTTGGTTGAAGGGTTTTCATTCGGTCCAGATTGGTTGGTTGTCTCCACACTTCTTATCACTATGTCCAGTCGTTTGTTGTTATGGGGTTTGTTGTGTTTGAAACACTTTGTGTCACTATGTATCGTTTCACTTGGGTATGGATTTGTTCATGTTATTGATGTTTACGCAATGGGTTATGATGGTTGTTATGTCAAAAGGCTTGCTTGAGGTTGATTGTTATTTCTCGACTCTGTTTTATCTCATCATTCTTCGTTTGATTGGGAAAACCACGAGGGTTATACCCTGTGTGTTCTAAGTGTTGTTACAGGACCAAAATCAAATATTTTCTCCTCTGTTCATAGTCTCTCCTATCATGGGAATCGTCACCATGTCTGTGAAGTTATTGGTGGTATACCCTGTGTGTGCACCATTGGTCTCGGAGGCTCTCGCTCGATGTTGGGGGTCGACTCTGGTCTCCTTGTGTTGGTCCACAGAGTGAACCCTTGATTACTCAAAGCCCGATTTTGATAAAGGGAGCATGTTATGTCTTGTTGGATACATGGTTGATTGTTATGAGTTTGTGGTGCATCGTCGACAGTGTTTTATCATTGGCTCGTCTCTCTTGATTATGTTGATAGTGGTTTTGGTCATTGGTATTTAGTAATTGAAATTGGTTATTATAACAGTCAAATTGAAAAGTTCAGTATGATTCTTTGGTTGATTGGGGAAATGGGATTGAATACATAGTCGTTGTCTTTTACATTGTGATTATTGGATTGTTAACCCAACATTAGTTTTAATTGATTAAGCCACAGTAGTTCTTTGTGCATGATGTGTGGATATGTGTGGCCTTCCTATAGCATGTTAGGTTGAGTTAATGATTGTTGTGACTGTGTGTTTTAAATTTCCAAATGGGAGTATTGAAATCATGGTAATTATGGTGTGGCTACCCACTGTATATGCTTGGACATTACTTGATTGCGCCATCAGAGATGGTCATGGGTTTTTAAACAATATAGTTTTGTTGCAATTTGATCGATTTGAGAAATGGAGTCGGGCATACTGTTGTTGCCTCGTTGTATTGGATTGATAACCCAACATTGTGGATGTTTAGATTCAGAGTAGTTAGACCTGTACAGTCACAAAAATGCTCTTGTGTTTTGTCGAATGGTATGTGTATTCCACAACATAGTATAATTCGAAATGGTGATTGATGTCCGTGTGTTTAAATGGCAAGTCGGGATATTTGCAATTAAAATATTGATGGTTGTATTTGGTTGTATATTATGTGCGTTGTATCAGAGATAGGCATCGGTTTTGTGCCAGTATAATCGCATTACAATTTAATTATTAAATGAATTAAAGGACAAAATCGGGCACAGTTTTTGTGTCTGTATTTGATGATTGAAAAAAATTGTGGGCAGTGGTTGATGAGTTGGTGCTGAACAGAGTGGAAATAAGTGACTGTGTATTCATTTGGGAATTGTTTTAAAACATTAAATGGACAATGAGAAGAAATAGAACTCTTCTACAGGTTGTTGTGGGATGCATATTGTCTTGTTTTGGTGACATTGTGTTAAAGATATGATTACAAACAGTGAGAAAGATTGATGCACAGAATTGATTGAATTATACACAGTAGTTTTTCATTTGATCACATTGATTATTTGGTTGGTGTTATTTCTTTTTACGTTTGATATAGAATGGTTTTATGGATTGTTTAATTAATTTTGTGAACAATATCTGCTCTCTTTCCCTACCATTATTTCACTTTTCGCTAATTACAACCCCATCGCCCTGCCACATTCATTTTTCATTCCCTGTTCTTAAAATTTAATTACAGTTAAGAACAAATATGTATTGAAGTAGTTTGAAATCGTAGTTTCTTGGTTGGATCACGGTGATGTTTTCCTTGGTTTTCACTACATTTGATTGTTTTTTGTCTTTGAGCAGTAACCATGTTTCTTTTCCCCCTCATTTTTTCCTGTTTCGCTCAATACAAACCCCTCGCATATCCCAGGACCTTTTGTTCACCCCTTTCTCATTGACAACAGTTAAACAATTTGTATGGATTGGATTGCATGAATCTGATATGTTGTTGAGCCAAATTCTATTTCATATTTTTCAGGAGTTGTCATGTATGGTTGTAAAGGAACTATTTGCTAATCAATCATGCATGCAGGAATGAGATTTTTCAGTCGAGGTAGCCATGGCAGAGCCAACCGAGGGAGAGGTAATTGGAACAGAGGCCCAAGAAGGCCAATATTCTCCATACACTTTGATGTTGACTTGAAAGAGTTAGGCCAGTTATTCCAGGTTGGATTTTTCAATTGGATTGGGCAAGGAGTGGTCCAACCTAGGCCTGAAAGGCCTCCCTTCAAATCTCCACAAGGCTCTGGTATTCTCATGCCCCCTCATGTCGCATTGCAACCCGAGGTTCCCCAAAATGGCGGATGGCAAGAGATTATCCACCCAGCAGTCTCCCAACATCGTGGATGGCACAATTTGTCCTTACTTGCTCTCCTGCCTATCAATCAGATTGTCCAAGATACACCTATCCACTCACCAGTTCAATCCTCTCATGCTATCAAAAGGTTGAAAATCGAGGCCCACCATGCCCCTAACAAAGGAAAAGCCATTGTTGCCCCTTCCTCACCCTCCAATGGCTCTGAAAAATCTGTGTCTTCCTGGATGCATTTGAGGTACGATTGTTCTCATGTGATCAGGAAGATTAGGCCTAAAGGCTCAGCACAGCCAAAGGAAAAATCGAAGAAATCAAAGGGTGACAGCAGCAATCAAGGAAGGATTGCATCTCAGAGTGGAAAATATGGTTTTTGAGTTTTATTTTATTTATTGTTGATGACAGTTGACTTCAGAAGTTTTTGGACAGCATGTTTTCTTTGGATATATGAGTAATATATTTTTGAAAATAATTTCAAATATCAATGAGATAAATTGTCAAATATGAATGTGATGATGGGATTCACAAGAAGGGGTGTTTTTCTTAATTAACTAGTTATGTTATGATTGTCAAGAGATAAAGGGTGTCACAAGGGGTCCCACCTACTAGTTATTATTTATTTAAAACCCTTATTGTGATTTATTACTTTTCCCCCTTAACTAAAAAGTTGGTTGAGTTTTTAGTTAACTTAACTAATGAAGTAGTTCAACTACTTCAACCAATTGTAATTTTCTTAAAGGCTAAAGGAAAGGGAGGAACAAGAGGAGGATAGAAGGAGAAGCATACTAAGGTTTGCTCTTTGAGTGTATGTTGAGATAGTTTAGCTTTCATTCATTCCTTAATTTATCACAAGCCTAATTCTTTTTTATGATAGCATGGTCTTATTGCAGACATCAAGATTAAGGGTTGAATTACATCATTCAGACACTTATTTTTCAGAGGTGTTGATCTATCTTTGATAGTCTGTGTAGACTTGTCTGTTTGTAAATTAGTTTTCATGACTGACAAAGGCTATCGTGCAGAGTCGAGTGGGAAACAATCTATGGCAAGTTGATCCATCTTTTAGATTTCAGTTTTTTTATTTTCTATCAGAGGTCCTTTTGTATGTTCCATTGGGGATGTCTAAGTTTGACTTTGGTCTAAAACTTCTTCACAAAATTTTGTAAAGAGAGTGACTCTTTGGTGAATTGGAATGAAATAAAGGATTTCTTTATGTCTCATCTGTCTTGATTATCATCTTGGTGTCTTTGCTTCTGTCTCTACATTTATTTCAGCAATTGTTATATTCAGAAAATCATATAAATAAGGGATTTTCCAGCAAGATTTTATTTATAAAAAGACTAGCCTAAGCACTTTTAATCAATACTTGTGAGTTAGGATATTAATTTTGATGGCTATAAACATAGGGTGACATTCCCATCTATTTTGCTTTAGCCAAGCAGAATCTAAAAATGCTTTAGTAATATTATTTCATATATTTTCCTCAACATTTATTTGGCAACCATACTAGGGAGATCTTCAATATCTCTCTGGTTAATTTTTATACTCGATTATCATCGAAAACATGTATTTTTTGATATTTATTCTTTGATTGTTTTACTTCTTAATGATTGTTCTTGTTGCAAGGTAGCCCAATATTGACCTCGGTCTTCAAGATCATACCAGCATTGCTTTGAACATATTTAACACCATTTTAGACACTGTCGATACTCATGTTGAGCTTAATCATTCATGGGAATCAATTGAGTGAGATATTAGTGCCCAAGAACGTTTGGAAGTTAGACGTAGATAGCTTATAAATCAGCAATAACCTTCTTGTTCCTTCAGTTTTGGCCTTTCTTTCATGTCCTTAGACTCTCGTGTCTCTAGAAGAAGAAGAGTCATGTCATCTGAAATTAATCCTATTTCTGAAATAGGAAGAAGGAACGTTGTGTTATCTACCCAACAAAGTTCTCTAAGGAGAACTTTGTTCGATTCTTTAAGTTCGTATTTTTATCCTTCACCTATCATCCACAAGATAGCATCTAGTGGTGGCTCTGGTGGCAATGGAAGTGCTTCCTCCTTTCAGTATTCATCTTCGTCAGTGATTGGTAGCTTATATAGCCACCATATCCCTATCCAATCTACCACAAATCCCACCAAAGTCATTAAAAAGTATGGGCTTTTTCAGTTTGAAGAAGACGCCACAACCACATTGTGGCATGTGTCCTCTCCTCTTAACCTAGCACCTACTACTCGTCCACTTCCTAAATTCAAAGAACATCTTCCTAGGTTTTTAGGAAATAACATTGTCACTACAAATGAACACCTGGTGGCATTTTCTAATGCTTGTCACAACATAGGAGCCAATGACAATGATACTTGCATGCACTTATTCGTCAATTCCTTGGAGGGAAAGGCTATGACTGATTTCATTTACCTTCCTCCTAATATTCTGTCTACTTGGGAGGAGTTAATATAGTGGTTCAGATCCACTTATGGGCAATCTAAAAGCCTAGCTGAAAAGTTAGGGGAATACAATAACATTGCCTATAAGGATGGTGAAACCATCAAGTCCTTCAACTTGTGTTTCACTAAGTTATACAATCAGATCCCTGAACTCATTCGACCTCATAACCAAGCCGCTTTCATGCAGTACTACAATGCATTACCTTCCCCCTACCATCATAGGCTTGAGGAAAAATCCATTGATAATCTTGATTCCGCTCTGCATACTTGTTTAGAGTATGAAGAACAGCTTGAAAGAACAGGTCTTCCTCAAGGAGAATTGGTTAAATAGATAGACATGTTCACCCTCTTACAACTAGTACAAGACATGAATAATCGTATGATAGCATTTGAGCGAAAGGGGAATGTCTCACCTCTCACCCCTGGAGCTTCATCCTCTTATGCACACCCCTTTAGAAACCCTATTGAAAACAATTTTCAGCCTAAAGCTATCTTGCCTCTAAGTTGGTGTAACTTCTGCAAGGAACATAGTGAGGAAGCCACATGTGAGGTAAGGAAGAGTGCCAGAGATAAGATCTTTGGTAAAAGACCAGAAAATACTATCATTGTCCTAGATTTTGTAGAGCCAAAAGATGTCATGATCATCAATACTAGGAACAAAGCCTATGCTCCCAAGGGAAAATTTGATCCTCCCCGCAATTCTTCCAACCCGAGCTCATCCTCACCTATTGCTATTGTTCAAGTTCCTAAGGTTCCTGATAGTCAAAGAACAACTTCCCCTCTCCCCTCTTCCAAGTACAATATCTTGAATCAGTTGGCCAACATCAAAGTAGATGCAACCCTTCTGGACATGGTTGTCGTCCCTAAACAACATATGCATCTGAAACAATTCATGGAAGGAAAATCTTACGTTGTAGCCAATCTTTCTGAAGAGGTAAATGAAGAGGATTCATCTATAAATAAAGTAGGTGTACATAACTTTAGATACCCTGTAAAAAAATCCCCATTTTTACATTTATGTAAAGATTATGGATAAGATTGCCCATTGTTGCCTCNCCTTCTCCCTGTTGACGATTAAAATCGCAACGAGGATTTTGCCCGCAAAGTATTGCTAAAGCCTATTATTATAAGCTACAAGATATATAATACTAGTAGGTGGGACCCCCTTGTATATTGGGAGATCATATCTGGTTCTTATTTCATGTTTATGATATTGTTCGACATTGCTTACATGGTTCTACATGATTGATGAAATCTTGGTTTTATTGACAATGGATAGGTCTTGTTATGTGTTGGTTCTAATTGCGACAAATGAATGATAGGTAAGGCCTGTTATGTTTTGTTATGTTGCTCTAAGCTCTAATTTCATGATTACGATGACCTATGATTATCCATTGTTACCCTTGTTATTTGTTCCTAGATTCATTACAGTGACACCTGCACAAGAGACATGTTAGTAACAACACATAAGAGCAGTTGAAAAGAGATAAAAAGCAATATGAATAAAATCCAAAAGAAAGGAACTATGCTACTATGCTTTAAGATGTTGCACTATGCATTTTGAAGTTTAAATGGATTGTTGTTAGTCCTAGCTAATAGAGTTAGTGGCTATATGATTTATTGGCTTATATGGAAAAATATGTGATATGTGTTATGGTGTGGTTGGCAATGGTTAATGTGACATAGGGTGGCGCCTTGGCAAGTAGTGGATGTTGGTTTCGATGCATGGTTTAATTGAATGAATTAATGGATTAGTGGGTCAGTGTGTACTAAGGAATTGAATGACTAGAGGATGGAGGCGATGTGCATTTATTGTGCGTCACTCCATACCCCTCCCACTGGCCATCACCCTGGCTATTGTTCAATTGTGTTCGTTGTGGTTATGCTCCAATTTTCAAGCAAAGGAAGAATGCTCGGCCAAGCTCGTGTTTTTAAGGTTTTTGTGGTTACAAGTATGTCTTTTCACCATCCATGAACCCACTCTGGTTATGAAATAGATATTGGCTCGGTGATGTATGGGTCTGTGTTTTCCTTAAGTCTGGCAACTATGTAAATTTGTGATGTTTTTCTAAAATGAATGGTTGGTGTGGTTTTCATTGCAATAATGTTTGAAGTCATAGTTTCGTTGATCATTCTGAGTGTTAGAATCCATGAAGGCTCTCTGTCATCCTTATTGGTCTTGGTTGAAGGGTTTTCATTCGGTCCAGATTGGTTGGTTGTCTCCACACTTCTTATCACTATGTCCAGTCGTTTGTTGTTATGGGGTTTGTTGTGTTTGAAACACTTTGTGTCACTATGTATCGTTTCACTTGGGTATGGATTTGTTCATGTTATTGATGTTTACGCAATGGGTTATGATGGTTGTTATGTCAAAAGGCTTGCTTGAGGTTGATTGTTATTTCTCGACTCTGTTTTATCTCATCATTCTTCGTTTGATTGGGAAAACCACGAGGGTTATACCCTGTGTGTTCTAAGTGTTGTTACAGGACCAAAATCAAATATTTTCTCCTCTGTTCATAGTCTCTCCTATCATGGGAATCGTCACCATGTCTGTGAAGTTATTGGTGGTATACCCTGTGTGTGCACCATTGGTCTCGGAGGCTCTCGCTCGATGTTGGGGGTCGACTCTGGTCTCCTTGTGTTGGTCCACAGAGTGAACCCTTGATTACTCAAAGCCCGATTTTGATAAAGGGAGCATGTTATGTCTTGTTGGATACATGGTTGATTGTTATGAGTTTGTGGTGCATCGTCGACAGTGTTTTATCATTGGCTCGTCTCTCTTGATTATGTTGATAGTGGTTTTGGTCATTGGTATTTAGTAATTGAAATTGGTTATTATAACAGTCAAATTGAAAAGTTCAGTATGATTCTTTGGTTGATTGGGGAAATGGGATTGAATACATAGTCGTTGTCTTTTACATTGTGATTATTGGATTGTTAACCCAACATTAGTTTTAATTGATTAAGCCACAGTAGTTCTTTGTGCATGATGTGTGGATATGTGTGGCCTTCCTATAGCATGTTAGGTTGAGTTAATGATTGTTGTGACTGTGTGTTTTAAATTTCCAAATGGGAGTATTGAAATCATGGTAATTATGGTGTGGCTACCCACTGTATATGCTTGGACATTACTTGATTGCGCCATCAGAGATGGTCATGGGTTTTTAAACAATATAGTTTTGTTGCAATTTGATCGATTTGAGAAATGGAGTCGGGCATACTGTTGTTGCCTCGTTGTATTGGATTGATAACCCAACATTGTGGATGTTTAGATTCAGAGTAGTTAGACCTGTACAGTCACAAAAATGCTCTTGTGTTTTGTCGAATGGTATGTGTATTCCACAACATAGTATAATTCGAAATGGTGATTGATGTCCGTGTGTTTAAATGGCAAGTCGGGATATTTGCAATTAAAATATTGATGGTTGTATTTGGTTGTATATTATGTGCGTTGTATCAGAGATAGGCATCGGTTTTGTGCCAGTATAATCGCATTACAATTTAATTATTAAATGAATTAAAGGACAAAATCGGGCACAGTTTTTGTGTCTGTATTTGATGATTGAAAAAAATTGTGGGCAGTGGTTGATGAGTTGGTGCTGAACAGAGTGGAAATAAGTGACTGTGTATTCATTTGGGAATTGTTTTAAAACATTAAATGGACAATGAGAAGAAATAGAACTCTTCTACAGGTTGTTGTGGGATGCATATTGTCTTGTTTTGGTGACATTGTGTTAAAGATATGATTACAAACAGTGAGAAAGATTGATGCACAGAATTGATTGAATTATACACAGTAGTTTTTCATTTGATCACATTGATTATTTGGTTGGTGTTATTTCTTTTTACGTTTGATATAGAATGGTTTTATGGATTGTTTAATTAATTTTGTGAACAATATCTGCTCTCTTTCCCTACCATTATTTCACTTTTCGCTAATTACAACCCCATCGCCCTGCCACATTCATTTTTCATTCCCTGTTCTTAAAATTTAATTACAGTTAAGAACAAATATGTATTGAAGTAGTTTGAAATCGTAGTTTCTTGGTTGGATCACGGTGATGTTTTCCTTGGTTTTCACTACATTTGATTGTTTTTTGTCTTTGAGCAGTAACCATGTTTCTTTTCCCCCTCATTTTTTCCTGTTTCGCTCAATACAAACCCCTCGCATATCCCAGGACCTTTTGTTCACCCCTTTCTCATTGACAACAGTTAAACAATTTGTATGGATTGGATTGCATGAATCTGATATGTTGTTGAGCCAAATTCTATTTCATATTTTTCAGGAGTTGTCATGTATGGTTGTAAAGGAACTATTTGCTAATCAATCATGCATGCAGGAATGAGATTTTTCAGTCGAGGTAGCCATGGCAGAGCCAACCGAGGGAGAGGTAATTGGAACAGAGGCCCAAGAAGGCCAATATTCTCCATACACTTTGATGTTGACTTGAAAGAGTTAGGCCAGTTATTCCAGGTTGGATTTTTCAATTGGATTGGGCAAGGAGTGGTCCAACCTAGGCCTGAAAGGCCTCCCTTCAAATCTCCACAAGGCTCTGGTATTCTCATGCCCCCTCATGTCGCATTGCAACCCGAGGTTCCCCAAAATGGCGGATGGCAAGAGATTATCCACCCAGCAGTCTCCCAACATCGTGGATGGCACAATTTGTCCTTACTTGCTCTCCTGCCTATCAATCAGATTGTCCAAGATACACCTATCCACTCACCAGTTCAATCCTCTCATGCTATCAAAAGGTTGAAAATCGAGGCCCACCATGCCCCTAACAAAGGAAAAGCCATTGTTGCCCCTTCCTCACCCTCCAATGGCTCTGAAAAATCTGTGTCTTCCTGGATGCATTTGAGGTACGATTGTTCTCATGTGATCAGGAAGATTAGGCCTAAAGGCTCAGCACAGCCAAAGGAAAAATCGAAGAAATCAAAGGGTGACAGCAGCAATCAAGGAAGGATTGCATCTCAGAGTGGAAAATATGGTTTTTGAGTTTTATTTTATTTATTGTTGATGACAGTTGACTTCAGAAGTTTTTGGACAGCATGTTTTCTTTGGATATATGAGTAATATATTTTTGAAAATAATTTCAAATATCAATGAGATAAATTGTCAAATATGAATGTGATGATGGGATTCACAAGAAGGGGTGTTTTTCTTAATTAACTAGTTATGTTATGATTGTCAAGAGATAAAGGGTGTCACAAGGGGTCCCACCTACTAGTTATTATTTATTTAAAACCCTTATTGTGATTTATTACTTTTCCCCCTTAACTAAAAAGTTGGTTGAGTTTTTAGTTAACTTAACTAATGAAGTAGTTCAACTACTTCAACCAATTGTAATTTTCTTAAAGGCTAAAGGAAAGGGAGGAACAAGAGGAGGATAGAAGGAGAAGCATACTAAGGTTTGCTCTTTGAGTGTATGTTGAGATAGTTTAGCTTTCATTCATTCCTTAATTTATCACAAGCCTAATTCTTTTTTATGATAGCATGGTCTTATTGCAGACATCAAGATTAAGGGTTGAATTACATCATTCAGACACTTATTTTTCAGAGGTGTTGATCTATCTTTGATAGTCTGTGTAGACTTGTCTGTTTGTAAATTAGTTTTCATGACTGACAAAGGCTATCGTGCAGAGTCGAGTGGGAAACAATCTATGGCAAGTTGATCCATCTTTTAGATTTCAGTTTTTTTATTTTCTATCAGAGGTCCTTTTGTATGTTCCATTGGGGATGTCTAAGTTTGACTTTGGTCTAAAACTTCTTCACAAAATTTTGTAAAGAGAGTGACTCTTTGGTGAATTGGAATGAAATAAAGGATTTCTTTATGTCTCATCTGTCTTGATTATCATCTTGGTGTCTTTGCTTCTGTCTCTACATTTATTTCAGCAATTGTTATATTCAGAAAATCATATAAATAAGGGATTTTCCAGCAAGATTTTATTTATAAAAAGACTAGCCTAAGCACTTTTAATCAATACTTGTGAGTTAGGATATTAATTTTGATGGCTATAAACATAGGGTGACATTCCCATCTATTTTGCTTTAGCCAAGCAGAATCTAAAAATGCTTTAGTAATATTATTTCATATATTTTCCTCAACATTTATTTGGCAACCATACTAGGGAGATCTTCAATATCTCTCTGGTTAATTTTTATACTCGATTATCATCGAAAACATGTATTTTTTGATATTTATTCTTTGATTGTTTTACTTCTTAATGATTGTTCTTGTTGCAAGGTAGCCCAATATTGACCTCGGTCTTCAAGATCATACCAGCATTGCTTTGAACATATTTAACACCATTTTAGACACTGTCGATACTCATGTTGAGCTTAATCATTCATGGGAATCAATTGAGTGAGATATTAGTGCCCAAGAACGTTTGGAAGTTAGACGTAGATAGCTTATAAATCAGCAATAACCTTCTTGTTCCTTCAGTTTTGGCCTTTCTTTCATGTCCTTAGACTCTCGTGTCTCTAGAAGAAGAAGAGTCATGTCATCTGAAATTAATCCTATTTCTGAAATAGGAAGAAGGAACGTTGTGTTATCTACCCAACAAAGTTCTCTAAGGAGAACTTTGTTCGATTCTTTAAGTTCGTATTTTTATCCTTCACCTATCATCCACAAGATAGCATCTAGTGGTGGCTCTGGTGGCAATGGAAGTGCTTCCTCCTTTCAGTATTCATCTTCGTCAGTGATTGGTAGCTTATATAGCCACCATATCCCTATCCAATCTACCACAAATCCCACCAAAGTCATTAAAAAGTATGGGCTTTTTCAGTTTGAAGAAGACGCCACAACCACAGTGTGGCATGTGTCCTCTCCTCTTAACCTAGCACCTACTACTCGTCCACTTCCTAAATTCAAAGAACATCTTCCTAGGTTTTTAGGAAATAACATTGCCACTACAAACGAACACCTGGTGGCATTTTCTAATGCTTGTCACAACATAGGAGCCAATGACAATGATACTTGCATGCACTTATTCGTCAATTCCTTGGAGGGAAAGGCTATGACTGATTTCGTTTACCTTCCTCCTAATATTCTGTCTACTTGGGAGGATTTAATATAGTGGTTCAGATCCACTTATGGGAAATCTAAAAGCCTAGCTGAAAAGTTAGGGGAATACAATAGCATTTCCTATAAAGATGGTGAAACCATCAAGTCCTTCAACTTGTGTTTCACTAAGTTATACAATCAGATCCCTGAACTCATTCGACCTCATAACCAAGCCGCTTTCATGCAGTACTACAATGCATTACCTTCCCCCTACCATCATAGGCTTGAGGAAAAATCCATTGATAATCTTGATTCCGCTCTGCATACTTGTTTAGAGTATGAAGAACAGCTTGAAAGAACAGGTCTTCCTCAAGGAGAATTGGTTAAATAGATAGACATGTTCACCCTCTTACAACTAGTACAAGACATGAATAATCGTATGATAGCATTTGAGCGAAAGGGGAATGTCTCACCTCTCACCCCTGGAGCTTCATCCTCTTATGCACACCCCTTTAGAAACCCTATTGAAAACAATTTTCAGCCTAAAGCTATCTTGCCTCTAAGTTGGTGTAACTTCTGCAAGGAACATAGTGAGGAAGCCACATGTGAGGTAAGGAAGAGTGCCAGAGATAAGATCTTTGGTAAAAGACCAGAAAATACTATCATTGTCCTAGATTTTGTAGAGCCAAAAGATGTCATGATCATCAATACTAGGAACAAAGCCTATGCTCCCAAGGGAAAATTTGATCCTCCCCGCAATTCTTCCAACCCGAGCTCATCCTCACCTATTGCTATTGTTCAAGTTCCTAAGGTTCCTGATAGTCAAAGAACAACTTCCCCTCTCCCCTCTTCCAAGTACAATATCTTGAATCAGTTGGCCAACATCAAAGTAGATGCAACCCTTCTGGACATGGTTGTCGTCCCTAAACAACATATGCATCTGAAACAATTCATGGAAGGAAAATCTTACGTTGTAGCCAATCTTTCTGAAGAGGTAAATGAAGAGGATTCATCTATAAATAAAGTAGGTGTACATAACTTTAGATACCCTGTAAAAAAATCCCCATTTTTACATTTATGTAAAGATTATGGATAAGATTGCCCATTGTTGCCTCCTTGATGGCAGTTCGGGCCTAAGTGTGATGTCAAAGATTATTATGGAAGAGTTAGGTGTTGGATTACTGAGAGGGGGGGTGAATTAGTAATAGTGTAATTATAATCACTTTTCTTCAAATGTTATATCAATGTAGAATTATTATCCAATAATGATGAATAATAAATAAACAATCACACACATACATAGTACACCATTGTTTTACGTGGAAACCCAAATTAGGAGAAAACCACGAAATTTTTTTTCTTATATGTCTTGAATAATTACATTCATTGGAAGCACCAACTTCCTTTGTTTTCCAGTTGCAACTGGAAGGAGGCTCCAACCCCCTAGTTTCTCATGCTACAACCTGAGGGAAGCTCCAACTCCCCAATTCTCTAGCTACAACCAGAAGGAGGCTACAACCCCCTATTTTCTTCGGCTACAACCACCTATCCTTGCCCCGTCCAACCGACCTGAAGTAGAATTAGAATGATGGAACCACTGTTAACCTATCATTGTGAGATATATTGTTGTACAACTGTATCAACCTGTACCACTTCCCTGTATCCAATCTGTACAATAGCCATGTAATCAAATCGTACATGAAATGAACATGTATCTAAAAAAATACAACATATACACAACCTGTAGTAATTGGGCCCTCGTATGTATGCACCCTATATGTTATGCAGCCCACGTATTCCTTCTAAAACTAGGGTTTCCTTTCACTTGAAAATTTTTGACCCTCTGTAACTTCTTTCACATAGATCTGTAACTTGTCATTGTATCCAGACTGTAACTGTACCCTGTGCATGCATCCTCATACATAACCTCTACTCAAGGCAAGTATGTCTCTCTCTAGTCATGTGCCATATAGGTATGTGTAATCATGAACAAGTATAATATCTCTCACATGATCTTAGTCATCAACCCCTTTCTAATATTCAATTTTTCAATACATCAATAAATACAAGATCTCAACCATGTACCATAAAAACTCTTAGCCATATGCCAAGAAATACAAGATGTGCCTCAACAAGAAGTATCAATTATAAATATACCAGCACTATATTTCCATAGATCTGACTTATACAGAAGATCCCATGTAGCCACTAGTCTCTCTAGGGAGAATCCTCAAATATCCATTGCCATTCCTCATGCATACATCAAAATCCAACTATTCATAGAAATA
>JZKD02S0465576.1:282921-296776 GCA_000966675.3 Picea glauca | reverse complement strand
GGGGTTGAGATTTTGGGTAGAAGGTTAAAGGTTAAATCTGAAGGGTCATGATCTGCATATAGGCTTAGAACCCTAGCTTATTAGTCCGTAGGGTAAAATACCCAACAACAGATGGATGAAGATGAAACTATTAGTAAGTACTTCTTATGTATAGAAGAACTTGTCAACACTATGAAAGGCCTAGGTGAAACGATAGATGCATATTTTCTAGTCCAAAAAATATTTCTTCCTGATATATTTAACTTAAAGGTCCCTACTATAGAGGAAATAGTTTATCTCAAAACATTGACACTAGATCAACTTCTTGGAACCCTAACTGCTTAGGAAATGAGAATCACCAAAGGTAAATCCACTACAAGAGAGGCATCTTTTAAAGTAGAGAAAAACACAAACTCAGATATAGATGAGATTGAAGAAAATTTTGTGAGAAGACTGAAGAAAGGATCAAGCAAATACAAAGGTAAACTGCCATTCAAATGTTTCAATTGTGGTAAGATAGGTCATTTTGCATCTAAGTTTCCTCACAAAAGAAAGGATCAAACATATGACGATGAAGAGAAGCACAAACACAAGAAGGTCTATAAAGAGAATAATTTTAAGAAGAAAAGCCTTTGTGTAAACAATGATGACGATCCCTTAGATGATGAAAGCAGTGACTCTTCTATTGAAGAAAAGATAAATGGTATCATGTTAATATCTTTAGAATATCTAAACACTGAAGATACATGAAGTGAGTTCGTTGATTGTGAAGTAGTAGTATATCTTGAAGGAGAACTTGTCAATGCCATGGAAGAGATTGATAGACTCAGAGAAAAGAAAAGAAAAAAAAAATAGTTATTGCTAAGGTATGATAAAACATGCAATGAGCCATCTAAATAATTTGCTTTATTGAAGGTTAATTTAGAAGAATCTAAGAATATTGAAGAGATCCTCAAACAACAATTAAAGGAAGCTGAAACAAAAGGTGAAAAATTGGAAGCTAAAGTAGTGATTGTCAGAAAAGATCTAGATAAATTCCAGGCCTTATATCATCAGAATCTGCAAGTATTAAAGCCTCAAAAGGATTAGCCTCCATTATGAATCAGCAAAGAAATTTAAAGTCGAAAACTGGTTTTGGTTATGAAGAGGGATCAAGTAGTGGTCAGCTAAGCAACAAATAATCCATCAAGTTTTTCAAATATACAACAATTGACAAAAACAAACCTGCAAAAACAAAGGAAGAGAATCAGTACCGAAGGAGGAGTGAAGGAAAAGCTATCAGAACTGAATCTGTTGAACAAAAAAATAATACACCCTATTCTCAAGGAAATCATCATCATGGAAGAAATCAACCTGCTCAAAGAAGACAACCATTTTCTAGGTACAAATATTTTTTCTATGGATATTGTTTTTACTACTCTAACTTTGGCCACAAAGTTGTAAATTGTTCTTTAATATTTATACATGAGCAATAAAGACAACCAATTAATAAATATCTGCCACAACAAAGAATGAGACAACCAAGTAACAAACAACCACAGACTGCAAATCATGTGATGGTTGGGAAAAGAACACAGATTACACATAACAATCGTTATGATCCTTTATTCAATGAACCAAAATGTTACATATTCCATAATTATGGACATAAAGTTGCAGACTGTCGCTTAAAAAGCTATAAGCCAGATTCAAATCACAGAGATGAAAATGTCAAGGTTTGGAAGAAAAATTAAGATAACAAGTGTGGATTAGTGTTGTCAGCTCAAAGACAAAAAGACACCTGGTATATTGACAGTGGATGCTCCAGTCATATGACAGGTGACAAAAGTAAGTTCCTATTACTCAAATAAAATAAATTAGGGAGTGTGACCTTTGGAAATGATGCTCCGGGAAAGATTAGAGGTAAAGTTCTAGTAAGATTAAGTAATGGAAGAAGCAATGTTCAAGATGTATTATTTGTCGATGGTTTAAAGCATAATCTTCTTAGTGTCAGTCAAATATGTGACAGAGGATGTGAAGTCACTTTCACTGCCAAGAATTGTAAAATAAAGACAGTAAACACAGGAGAATTGATTGCAAAAGGGGTTAGAACTGAAAACAATGTATATGTTCTGAAGGAAGATAAGGAGAAATTTCATTTTAAGCAAACTTGATGAAAGTTGGTTATGGAACAAAAGGCTTCGACACCTAAATTTTCATCATATTGTCAAACTGAATAATGAAGGCACTGTGAAATACCTTCCAAGAATATCTAAGCCTAATAACTCTATATGTGAATCATGTCGAATGGGGAAGTTGACTCGTGCTCAATTCAAATCGAAGAGTTTCACATATTCAAAGAAACCACTTCAAATTGTTCATATGGATCTGTGTGGACCATCGCAAAAGGAAGGAACTGGAAGAGAACATTACTTTATGCTAGTCATTGGTCACTTCTCCATACTTACGTGGGTTTCCTTTCTGAGAGAAAAATATGATGTGTTTGGGAAGTTCAAAAATTTTAAGGCATTACTTGAGAATCAGATAGGAAGGAAGTTAAAGGCAATTCGCTCAGACAGGGGAGGATAATTTATGTCAAGATATTTCAAAGAATTCTGTGATAGACATGGAATTAAAAGAGAATATACTATTCTAGTTACTCCTCAACAAAATGGAGTTGTAGAACGCCAAAATAGATCAATTCAGCAGATGGCAAGGGCTATGATGAGTGAAAGGGACATTTCACAAACCTTTTGGGTGGAGTCTATTCACACGGCTATTCATATTCTAAACAAAGTGCATTTAGGGCCGAACATTGATAAAACTCCATATGATTTTTGGTTTGGTTGACCTGGATCAATCAAGCACTTCAGAGTATTTGGAAGTAAATGCTACATCAAGAATAATGATGATCATCTGGGAAAATTTTCTAGTAGAGTTGATGAAGGTATATTCGTAGGATATGAAATGAACAATAAAGGATATAGATGCTTTAACAAAAGAATTCATAAATTATTAGATTGTATTGATGTTCGAATTGATGAAGAAACTCCTATAAAAGATCAACAGAGAATAAGCACTAAGCCAGATGAAAACGATGATGAGAATAATGAAGATAAAGAAAAACAAATCTCAGATTCACAAGATGATGATGAATCAGGTGGAGAAGAGACACCCAAACAAGAAGAGTGAAGACAACAATCAACATCAAATCCTTCCTCCAGAATTACTCAGAAGAATCATCTTGAAAGTCAGATAATTGGTGAGAAAGAC
Organism: Picea glauca; assembly: GCA_000966675.3. NCBI lineage: Eukaryota > Viridiplantae > Streptophyta > Pinopsida > Pinales > Pinaceae > Picea > Picea glauca. The sequence continues at coordinate 293,545 of JZKD02S0465576.1, read as the reverse complement.
AAAGTTGTACAAACCAGGAGAAGGATAATCAAATACACTGAGCAATCACATATAGTTTTCATATCCATGGTGGAACCTAAGAATTTTAATGAAGCCATTAAAGATGTAAAATGGTTAAAATCAATGAATGCGGAACTGGACCAGATTGAAAAGAATGACACTTGGGAACTCCTTCCTAGGCCAGCAAATAAAAATGTAATAGGATCCAAATGGGTCTACAAAAACAAGATGAATGAGCAAGGAGATATTGTAAGAAATAAGGCTAGATTGGTCTACAAAGGATATGCTCAAATAGAAGGACTAGATTTTGATGAAACATTTGCGCCCATAGCAAGATTAGAAGCTATTAGAATGTTTATTTCCTATGTGTGTCATAAAAATTTTAAAGTCTATCAAATGGATGCCAATTCAGATTTTATAAATGGATATCTAAAAGAAGAAGTCTATATGGAAAAAATAGAGGGCTTCCAACTGTCAGATAATCTTGACTTTGTCTGCAAGCTAAAGAAAGACTTATATGGGTTGAAACAAGCTCCTCATGCCTGGTATTACAGACTGGATAAGTATCTTCAAGAAAAAGGGTTCAAGAGAGGAACAATTGACAGTAATCTATATATCAAAACAGAGGGTAATGATTTTCTCATTGTGTTGGTCTATGTAGATGACATCATCTTCAAAAGCAATAATGCTTCATTGGTACAATGGTTTTCTTCTTCCATGCATTCTGAATTTGAAATGCCTATGATAGGGGAACTGTCATTGTTTATTGGTCTGCAAATTACTCATAGGTCTGAAGGAATATTTCTTTCTCAGGAGAAATATCTAAGAGAAATGTTGAAAAGGTTTCAAATGGAAGATTCTACACCTATGAGCACACCTATGGTCACTGGATGCAAGTTAAGCAAGGATGATGACTCACCTGATGTTGATCAGAGTTCATATAGTTCTATGATAGGCAGCCTATTGTACATCACAACATCTTGTCCAGACATAATGCATGTTGTTGGAATGGTAGGAAGGTATCAAGCTGCACCTAAATAGAGTCATTTGTTAGTTGTCAAAATAATATTGAGATACTTGAAAGGAACAATGAACTATGGCCTATGGTATCCTAGAAATCAAAATTTTCAACTATCTGTCTATTCAAATGTTGATTGGGCTAACTACATGGATGAAAGGAAAAGAACGAGTGGAGGTACATTCTTCTTAGGAGATTCTCTTGTAGCATGGTTGAGAAAGAAGAAAGGTTCCATTTCCTTATCGACTACAGAATATAAATACATTGCAACTGCCACTTGTTGTACCCAAGTATTATGGATGACTTAGACAATTGTAGACTTGGAGGTAAAGTATAATGCACCGATCCCAATTCATTGTGATAATACTAGTGCAATTAGTGTGTCAAAGAAGATTGTATTTCACTCCAAGACCAAGCATATACCCATCAAGTATCACTTATTGAGGGAACGAGTAACCAACATTGTTGTTTCTTTGCATTATATTCCATCCAAAAGATCAGATTGTCGATATATTCACTAAAGCGCTTGCAAAATCTAAGTTTGAGTATCTACACTAGAAGTTGGGATTGAACCTGTTATCAAGTTAAAACAGTCTATCTGATTAGGGGAAGAGTTATCCTAGTATATCTCATCAGGGGGAGCATAGAGTCACTCTCTATTTTATTTGACATTGATGTGAAAGGGGGAGAAAAAGGTGTTGTTTGTATGCTACAGTTGGAGGTCTAAGTAGAATAGTGCAGCCTTTCAAGGTTGCCATCAATGTGAAAGGGGGATATTGTTGGCATGTTTACAGGAAGAATGTGATTTTCATTGATGGAAAGAACAGAGGCAAACCAAACCTCGAGAGTGCAGAAGACGAGAAATCTCAAAAGAGATAGTGGTTACTAGAAGTGCAAATGAGGTCCAATAGACACACTCACAGGAGGAGAAAAGGTCGAGACCCATGAACATTTAGAAATCCTTCTAAGTCAGAGAGATCAAAAACTCAAGAGGAAGAGCGATAGTTGTCATTGGATCACCAATCTAGAGGACCAACAACTGTCAGATTGAATTAATGAAGGATGGGATAAGCAAGGTGACGCACATGGCCGCAACCTCTCAACCCGCAAGTCGGAAGGTCCACGTGCTCACAGGATCTTTCCTTTCCCACAGCCCAAAGAACTCTAACGGCTCTTCTATTTCCCTATCGGGAAATCTGCACCCACAGCAAACTCTCACGGGATCCCCTCTTTACACTTGGGAGATCGGACTTCGTAACTTCACGAATCCAGTGGTCAAGCGTTGGTCTCTCAAATCCCTAAAACCTGAAACAGTCAACACTGACCTTTTCCTTTTTTCCTTTCGATATTTTCCCTATCATGATTTTGGCGATCGCGATGTCGAGCAACTTGTCTCCTCGACTCTTGAATCCTAATTTTACGAAACTCCGATACACTCGCGAGATTTGAATTTCAACGCCACTTCACTTCATCAGCATTTCGAAATTTGCAATATCGTGAATCCTAATGTAACGAGTTCGGGACTTCACCTCGCGAAACTCTGAAACCCGTCAACTGAATTGAATTTTGTCAAGGGTACGCCACATGTCCACCTCTTTGACTCCTATGGTCCCACGCTGTGCTCTTGGCCTTCGGGATTTCGCGTTTTGTGATATCGCAATTCCCGTTGCAAAGTTTTCAGGACTTCCACCCACGAAAACCTGATACAAGTATCCGCGTGTAAATCCAACGCCCTTATGGCTCGGATCTACGGTCCTGCCCCTCCTAAGCTTTGAATCCTTAGGAGGACTCGTAGTATCTCACTTGCTCCTTCGTGAGATCTGACGCCTCGTGGAAATTCACGAATTCTCCTCAGAGAATTTCGACCGTCCGTTCCTCCTTGGCAATTTTTGTGAATAACTAAGTGTTCCTTCACAAACTTGTCCACCTGTGGCGCAAACTTACGACACCTTCTTAACTCTTCCAGGTACAACTTATGTGCAACCCTTTTAGTGGTTATAAGTCTTTATCCTTCCTGATCTTTCTTATAACTCTGAGCCTTAGAAAATACTCTTTCACGCACTCCTTGCGGAAACCTTCAGACACTTCCAAGTGCTAAATTTCCTTCGACCGTGTGCACACCTGCAACAGCAGTCTCTCAAATGCTTCACTCAGGTTCACAACTCTGAGACTTTACTTGGCCTACGCACTCCTTGCACGGATCCTGTGCCCAACTTCACTTCTGAATGAGAACAAAAGCTACCCTATCTAAACCCTTTGTCAATGCACTTCTTGCAGACAATTTGACTGCACTCCTTGCAAGAACCCTTGTTCAGATAGAGAGACAATTGAAATTCATTCCTACTTCCTTTCAGACTTCAAACTCAAAACATAAAATCATATACACAGCATATAAAGAAAATGTATAACAGGAAGAAAACATTCATGAGCATATCATTCAACATCAATACATAGAGAACAAACATGAAACCATGAATTTGAATCAAACTCTTTCTATTAATCCAAATATCTGTACATGGGTGTTCTTACACAGCTCTCTGCTTCTCCTCCATGCTCTTCTTCCTCTGATAATTTTACAATACACAATGAGGGTGTCTATATCTTGTTTCCCTCTTGTGCTCTAAAACTGTCTAATCTACACATTCAATTCTACCTACTTGCATTAACTACTATAAATGCCTTCTACCTAATAAGGACGAGAGCAAAATGCTCAAGGTCCATTTACATTTTAAAAGTGCTCTTCTTCTTAATGACTTCATTTAAGATCACGCAATAACTTCAAGGTGATTTCAAAATTTGTGTTGGACGTTTTTCCAGCTGTCTATTTGCCTCCGCGCTGGCTCGCTTGATGTGGGTGATACTCCTGCATCATATTCTTTGGCTTGAAAATTTTCATGGGCTCATTTCCATGAGCTCATGCATGGTTTATCCATGCTTCTGGATCTCCTCTTCATTCTCCCAACTGGCATCTTCAACTGGATGGCCCTTCCATTTGACCAAATACTCGAACTATTGCCTTCGCCTGGTCTTCCTTCTCACTCTTTTATCTAGTATGCACTCCATCTGCGGCTTATCTGCAACTGGCATCTGCTCACATTCCCGACCAAAAATATGACTCATTCATCTTTGTGAATGTCTTGTCATGACCAAAGTGCCCTACCAATCCTCCACTGTGTTTCTCCTTCAGAAAATTCTCCCTCATGGAGCATTTCGGAATACACAGTTGATTACCTCTAAACAGTAATCCTTCCTGGATCATGTATTCTACCCATTGGCTTCTATCTCTGAGAATTGGATTCTTAGTTGCTTCATACGCTTCCTTAAAATCCTTATCTTCTGCGTACATGTTCCTGAGATCATCAAAACCCAACGTTTTGACTTTGAACTCCTGCAATAGCAAGCACTTCCTGCTCAAAGCATCAACCACTTTGTTCGCAGTACCAGAAATATGTTTTATTACAAAAGTGAAATTTTGCATATACTCAACCCTTTTGACATGTCTTTGATTCAACTTTTCCTGTTGAGTCACAAATTGCAATGCATGATTTTCACTGTATAGGACAAATTCCTTCGGGATCAAGTAATGTCTCCATTTATTCAATGCCTGTATGATAGCATAAAACTCCTTATCATAAGTGGAGTATTTCACTTTCACTTCATTCAGCTTCTCACTGAAGTATGCTATCGGCCTGTCCTCCTGACTCAAGACTGCCCTGATTGCAAATCCACTTGCATTGCATTTCACTTGAAATTTCTTTCGGAAATCTGGCAACACCAAAACTAGTTGTTCCGTAATCTTCCTCTTCAGCAAATTAAAACTCTTTTCATCCTCTTCAGTCCAGTGAAAATACTTGTGTCTTTTCTTCACTGTATCCATCATCGGTGCACTAATTTCAATGAAATTCCTGATGAACTTCTGGTAGAAACTAGCCAATCCGTGAAAACTTCTCACCTCAAAAATATTCTTCGGTGATGGCCAATTCTTGATTACCTCTACCTTATCTAGATCCATCCTCAACTCATCTGTAGAAATAAAAAACCCCAAGTAGATGAGCTATGTCTTCATGAATGAGGATTTCTTCATGTTTATCAACAGCTTCTCCTGCAGTAATTTCTGCATCACTGTAGCTAAATGCTTCAGATGCTCTGCCATTGTTTTACTGAAAACCAGTATGTCATCCAAATACACAATGAAAAAATTCCCGATGAAATCCCTCAGGACTTCGTTCATCAACCTCATGAAGGTACTCGGCACATTTTTTAATCCAAACAGCATAACAAACCATTCATACAACCCTTCATTAGTTTTTAATGTTGTCTTCCACTTGTCACCTTCTCTCATGCGAATCTGGTGATAACCGCTTTTCAAATCAATCTTTGAAAAATACTTTGCTCCACTCAAGCAATCCATCAGATCATCCATCCTTGGTAATGGAAATCTGTACCTAATGGTTATCTTGTTGATTTCCCTCGAGTCAGTACACATCCTCCAGCCTCCGTCTTTCTTCGGACTGAGTATTGTCGGAACAGCACATGGACTCAAGCTTTCCCTGACTAATCCTTTGTCCAACAACTCCTGGACTTGCCTTTTAACCTCTTCATTCTCTTGTGGTGTCAATCTATATGTGGCTTTGTTTGGAAAACTGGCTCCTGGTATGAGATCAATGTGATGACTCACACTTATGATCAGTGGCAATGAACGAGGTAATTCGTCCACTACTATATCAGCGAACTCTTCCAACAGTTCCTGAACTTCTTCTGGTAAATCATCCACCCTTGTGTTGGTCAAAACAATTCTAGGCTTTCTGACCACAATGAATTGCGGTTCTTCCTTCTTCTTAACCTCTGTAAGAAGTTCCTTCCCACTCATGAGAAGTACAGTGTTACTTACTTCAGGATTCACCTCCTTATCCTTTATTGGAAGCAACATGTGAGTCCTCCCATTCTTCTCTAGGGTTTATGTGTTCATTCTCCCATCATGAATCACATTTATGTCATATTGCCATGGTCTACCCAGCAATAGATGACAAACATCCATAGGAATGACATCACATAATATCTTATCTTTATATCCTCCTATCTTAAATTCAACTAAACATTGTTTAGTGATAGTTACCTGGTGTCCTTTTTGTAGCCACGAAACTCTGTATGGGCTTGGATGATCAGTCGTCTCCAGCTCCAGTTTTTCTACCATCTCCGTAGAAACGAGATTGTCAATGCTACCACTGTCCAAAATTACCTTGCATACCTTGTCCTTGGTTTTGCAAGCAGTTATGAAAAGTCTGGTCCTTTGGACTGAACTCTCCACCTCCTTCTCTGGTGTTAAAAGGACTTTTCGCATCATCAGCGATCTTCCACCTTCAGTGTCTTCTGCCTCAACATCTCACCTTTGTGCTTCGGCGATGTGAGCTTCTCCACTTTCTTTCTTTTTATCTGGACACCCATAAAACTTGTGCCCATTCTTCCCACATGTGAAGCATGTTATTACTCCACCTCTTCCTCTTCCTCTTCCTCTACCTCTAGTATGAGGAAAAGTGTTATTGTCAGCATAATCTCCTCTCTGTTTAGTATGTTGCCCTTGCTGTGAGGTTCCACCCCTTTCAGTTCGAGTTTGAGGTTTCTTCCAGTCTTCCTTGGGCTTTTGATATTTGTCCTAGGCAACTGATTTTCCTCTGGGCTGACTTCTGCCTCAGCCTCTTTGACTCTGCTTTCGGCTCAACTTCTCTTCAGATTTTAGAGCCATCTGATAAGCATCTTCCATTGTTTGGATGGTTACCATGCTCATCTCATCCTGGATATCATATCTCAGACCATTCATATATCTGGATACTTTTTCATCATCGCTTTCTCAATGACCTGCCCTAATGTTCAACTTGTAGAATTCTTCAGTATATTCTTTCACTGTCATCAGCTTCTGGCTCAGGTTCTGCATTCTCCCGAACAGAGTAATTTGGTAATATCTTGGGATGAATTTTTCCTTCATCTTCACGATCATTCTATCCCAACTCTTGATCTTTGGCTTGCTTTTGCAGCACCTATCAGCTTGTAGTTCATCCCACCACAAGGTTGCATGTCCCTTCAATCTAGTGACAACATGCTTGACTTTCTTGTCTTCTTCGACATCTTCATAGCCGAAGTTTGTGTCCAGAGCTCTAATCCAGTCTAGAATCTCTTCTGCATCCAAGTTTCCCTCATAAACTAGAATTTCCATCTTTGAGCTTGCACCCATTCTTGCAATAGCTCTAATCAAATGTTCGTTTGATGCATCTTTAGCTACAACTTCTTCTTCATGTTCAACCTCAATTTCACTTTTGAAATCACTGAGATCCCCCGCACTAACTGTGCATCTTTGTGTTGTATCCATGTCTTTGAGTCTATCTCGTAGATCACGCATTTCCCTCTCCATAGTTGGATCTATCATCTGCCTACCTCTTCTTCTCGGCATTTGCCTATCCTCTGGTAGATTGGGTGATTGCCTGTCCCTTCTCCTTGGTGGCATGGTGAATTCTCCCTTTCTCTGCTACAGAAAGAAAAGAACCTTTATGTGCTCTGATACCACTTGACGCACATGGCCACAACCTCTCAACCCGCAAGTCAGAAGGTCCACGTGCTCACAGGATATTTCCTTTCCCACGGCCCAAAGAACTCTAACGGCTCTTCTATTTCCCTATCAGGAAATCTTCACCCACAGAAAACTCTCACGGGATGCCCTCTTTACACTTGGGAGATTGGACTTTGCAACTTCATGAATCCAGTGGTCAAGTGTTGGTCTCTCGAATCCCTGAAACCCGAAATAGTCAACATTGACCTTTTCCTTTTTTTCCTTTCGAAATTTTCCCTATCGCAATTTCGACGATCGCAATGTCAAGAAACTTTTCTCCCCGACTCCCAAATCCCAATTTTTCGAAACTCCGATACACTCACGAGATTTGAATTTCAACGCCACTTCACTTCATCGACACTTCGGAATTTGCAATATCGCGAAACCTAATGTAACAAGTTCAGGACGTCACCTCGCGAAACTCCGAAACCCATCAACTAAATTGACTTTTGTCGAGGGTACGCCACATGTCCACCTCTCTGAGTCCTATGGTCCCACGCCATGCTCTTGGCCTTCAGGATTTTGCATTTCGTGGTATCGTGATTCCCATTGCAAATTTTTTGGGACTTCCACCCATGAAAACCCGATACAAGTATCCGCGTGTAAATCCAACGCCCTTATGGCTCGAATCTATAGTCCTACCCCTCCTAAGCTTTGAATCCTTAGGAGTACTCACCATATCTCACTTGCTCCTTCGTGAGATTTGACACCTCATGGAAATTCATGAATTCTCCTCAGAGAATTCCGACCGTCCATTCCTCCTTGGCAATTTCTGTGAATAACTAAGTGTTCCTCCACAAACTTGTCCACCTGCGGCTCAAACTTATGACACCTTATTAACTCTTCCAAGTACAACTTCTGTGCAACCCTTTCAGCGGTTATAAGGCTTTATCCTTCCTGAGATTTATTATAACTCCGAGCCTTGGAAAAGACTCTTGCACGCACTCTTTGCAGCAACCTTCAGACACTTCCAAGTGTTGAATTTCCTTCGACCATGCGCACACCTGCAGCAGCAGTCTCTCAAATGATTCACTCAAGTTCACAACTCTGAGACTTTACTTGGCCTACGCACTCCTTTCATGGATCTTGTGCCCAACTGCACTTCAGAATGAGAACAAAAGCTACCCTATCTGAACCCTTTGTCAACGCACTCCTTGCAGGAACCCTTGTTCAGATAGAGAAACAATTGAAACTCATTCCTACTTCCTTTCATACTTCAAACTCAAAACATGAAATCATATACACAGCATATAAAGAAAATGTATAACAGGAAGAAAACATTCATGAGCATATCATTCAACATCAATACACAGAGAACAAACACGAAACCATGAATTTGAATCAAACTCTTTCTATTAATCCAAATATTTGTACATGGGTGTTCTTACACAGCTCTCTGCTTCTCCTCTATGCTCTTCTTCCTCTGATAATGTTACAATACACAATGAGGGTGTCTATATCCCATTTCCCTCTTGCACTCTAAAACTGTCTAATCTACACATTCAATTCTACCTACTTGCATTAACTACTATAAATGCCTTCTACCTACTAAGGACGAGATAAAACCGCTCAAGGTCCATTTACATTTTACAAGTGCGCTTCTTCTTAATGACTTCATTTAAGATCGCGCAATAAATTCAAGGTGATTTCAAAATTTGTGTTGGACGTTTTTCCAGCTCTCTGTTTGCCTCCGCGCTAGCTCGCTTGATGTGGGAGATGCTCCTGCATCACAAGGGTTGAGATCTGAGATCTCGATCACCTGAATTTCCTTCAGCCGTCGGATTGAAATAAGTGGAAGGACAGGATAAGTTAGAATAAGGGGATGCTAATCTTAGTGGCTAATAATCGGGCACTCTGATCTACAGACGATAGGGCATATTGGACCTCCCTGGAATTTTTACCTTTAACCGTGGGGGGGTGTTCCGAGTTGGTGGTATTTCCCATGTGGGACCCTCATACGTGTCACCTTCCTATCAACTCAGACCCCCCTCGCTCATACCACTTACTTCCTAACCCCCCTCTGAGTAAACCACCAAAACACTCATACATGCCACCTCCATGCTCTGATGTCACACTCCATTACCCGCTACACGTCACACTCCACTACCGCACTTTTCCTCCACCTCCACTACACTGCCTACACGTCTCACCCACATCAACAGACCACCTCAACAATGACATGTGGCAGACCATGTCAGCAAGGACATGTGGAATACCACAACAGCAAGGACATGTTGAAGACCACATCAGCAAGTACACATGGAATAATCAGATAATGACAAGTGTCAAGAGGAAATTGGCTCGTGCCATGTCAACAAGTGACGTAAGAAAGATACATCACTCTGGGAGCTTTACTTCAAGAGTTTCATCACCAACAAATGTCAAAAGTCCCAAAGTCCTGAAGGATTAAGGTCTAAAGTCACTCTTAGTCGTCTAATCTGAAGATCACTTCGGGTTCATTCTCAACCGTTGATCTAGTTCAGTGGAAGGACAATGTAAGTGAAAGTGTTAATCGACAGCAAGAGGTCTCCACCACCTATGACTTATTTAGCAGGTGGCCACTCCAAAGGAGAATGAAGCAGGGATTAGCCTAAAGTCCCAAAGAAGTGAACACCAAAGACCCAAAGAAGACCCTGGGCATTGATCGCCGGGAGGGGTACGTGTCAGAAGATTATGCATTCAGGTGAAAGAACTCAGGGAGAAACAAGTGCTTAGGATTTGAAACTCTCGAAGCCCAAAGTGTCGAAGTCACTCTTGATATTTGATCATGCAGGAGGGTATGTTTCAATATATCATTGACTCCAGGTGAAAGTGTTCATGGAAAAGAGAAGCATCGAAGAGTCAAAAAGGCCGAAGTCCCAGAGCAGAGGATAGTCGTTGTTGAAATGGGTACTTGACACTGAGAGGGGGGGGTGAATCAGTGTCACAAAATTTATTGACAATTTTCCACTTTTAACAAATTAACTAAACAACAAATATTCATTTCATTTTCTCAATCAATATAT
>JZKD02S0465576.1:267893-282871 GCA_000966675.3 Picea glauca | reverse complement strand
TTAAATAACTTGAATGAATACATAATATCAATCTTTGAATATCATCTTCATACAATTATGAGAGACCCAGCTCTTTGTTACAAGACCCAGCTTGTAGTTCTCAGATCCAACTGAGAAATGAGGAATCCAACCCTCATAACAAGTCCCATCATGTTGATCTCAGATCTAACTGATATGTGAGGAATCCAATCCTCATACAAGATCCAGCTTGTAAACATGCACCAACCTGATAGAATGAATTTTCATTCAATCCATTATATATAAATATATATACTTCAACAAATTCAACTACACACTTCTCACAATTCCTTTTGTTTATATAGTCTTCCAACTAGTGTGAATTTGAATCATTGTGTATTTTCATATTTGAACCATTGTACCTTTTCGTTTAAAATGATAATCTTAAACTTTAGTTAATATCATTTTCCTTTTTACTCTTTATTCATGTTTTCATGTTTTAACTATATTTTAATCATGATTGTGTATCGGTTCACTTGTCCTCATGAGTTGATCACAGACATGGATCAACTCATTATAACGTACTCATGCTTCTGTTGTATTCTCGTTTCACCAACAGATCATATTCGATCTTTAACGATTATCTGTATTGTTCTGGTGTAAATCACTGTTAGATGAAACCTGTATGAGGCACTTCCTTCAACCGAAATGATCACAGGCATAGAACCACGAACTTATCAATTTAAGCATTGTCATATCTTTTGCCCTTAATTCATATTTCATATGATCAATGGCAGTGACCAGACGCTAGGCGAAACTAGTGCTTGAGCGCTCATCAAATCAACGGTCACAATCTAATCTTCTGACTAGATGGATGGTTGTCGTAACTTCGGCACTTTTCCCTTTGGAACTTTTGAGTTTGAAACCTTTCAAAACTTCCAAATCAAATTTCCCAAAAATATGACACAGTTTATGTCTATTTCGCTAAAACATATCAATAGTCAAATGTGATTCTTTACAAGGCTTAATTTGACGGTTGGGACTTAATAAAGAGTTGAGTTGGATGGCCACCATTTACTCCGGGTCTTCGGACTTCAGAGATTTAATATCTCAACACATTATTTCCTCCAGAGTGATCACCTGTTGTGGTAAGTCATAATACAATGGAGACCGCTTGCTATCGATTAACATTTCATCTTACACTATCCTTCCATTGTAGTAGATCGATGGTCGAGAATACACTTGACATCAGATCGACGGTCAAGATCTCCTTCAGGTCTCCGGACTTCAGATATTTTGAGTCTCAAAACCTTTCTTTCCTCTAGAGTGATGTCACTTACTTACGTCACTTAATGATGTGTTATGATCCTAGTAGCTACCACGTGTCACTCAGATTTGTGATTTTCACATACCACAGATGTCGAATCAACTTGACACTTGTCATTGTCTGATTGCACCATGTGTGTTTGCTGACATGGATCCTCATGTGGCACATGTTCATACTGACGTGGTCTACCACATGTCCTTGATGATGTGGTCTGTTGACCAACAACCCTGACCCAACGGTCCTCGTGTGTCCTCCAAATCCAATGGTCCTTATTCATTTTATATTTTCAGGCTTCGCGTATTTCATATCTCAAACTTTCCAGAGCGTAACCTCCTCACTTCTTTATACCCAAAGTGAAAGATCTTCGTTTGATTTGGATCTTAGATAACCAGCCCAATCTTTTTGCGATGCCACTTTGCTAGCTTATCCTGTCCTTCCACTCAAAAATGATCCGACAGCTGGCGGAAATTCGCATTTCGGGAATTTCAAATGTCAATTTTTCACAGCGTAACCTCCTCACAGATTTAGACCCAAAGCGAATGTTGTTCGTTGATCAGGGTCTCAAATCAATGTCTCGATATGTCTACGGTGCTACTCTTATATCTTATCCTATCCTTCCACTTTAAAATGATCCGACGACTGAAGGGAATCAGGTTTGATCCGATGGTTGATGGGTATTCAACTAATCAAAATATCAACCTTTCAACTTATCCTGTCCTTCCACTAAAAAGTGATCCAACGATCATGAAGATACACGAAACAGATCAACGGTTGACGATAATTTTGGAACCATAACTTGCAAGTGATTTAACTCATCACCCAAACTTCGCAATGGGAAGTTGTGCGTTGTTGGTGAGTCAACCACAGTCATTGATCTTTGAAGCTATAAGATCGGACGGTCCTAACTAATTGTGGGCTTGGAACAAGCGTGATGTTTAATTCTCCTTTCAATCTTTGCAATCTATCCTTGCCATATATTTGGTGATTGTGCATCCAACGGTCACGATTTAATATGATTTAAACTGGTCTTTTTTTTAATCAACCGCAGTCGTAGATCTTTGAATATATGAGATCTGACGATCTTGATGGATTGTGAGATTGTAACTAGCGAGTAGTTTAATTCTACTTCCGATCTCTGCAATTTATCCATGTCATTGATCTGGCTTGTAGATTGACAGTCATGATCCTCCAACGGTCCTCAAGCCCATGGTCACTCATATGAACGATGTCTGTTATATTTAGACAATCAACACGATCATGCTTGTGATCGGATGGTTGTTGAGTCTTTTCACTCTGGACTTATGCTTTTCCTTCCGAGCTTTAATAATTGTTTGTTCATTCTTTTATGCACTGATAGTCAGTCGCTAATTCTCCTGAGCTTTGATCATAGGAACATTGTTGTTTCAATCGCGATCAACAATAATCATGAATTCACTAAGTCTCCTGAGATTTGATCATAAGAACATTGTTGATCCTATTGTGATCAACAATAATCATGAATTGATTATGTACTACTTTTGTACTATGTTTTCCCTGTTGAGCATTAATCTCTGCATATTGTTTGCTCCTCCTCCTGAGATTACGCTTTCTATCTATGCATATTGTTTGACATTCTCTGCTGACTGATATACTATTGATATCAATGACAATTCATCATAACAACAAATCATCACATCATAATGACATCGACTGTTGACATCAATGACAATATGTCCAACAATCTCCCCCTTTGTCATTGAGGGAAACATACTAACTTCATACACAAACTCCCCCTGTGATGATGCTTTTGTCTATGAAGTTCTCTATGAAGTGTGAGTTTGTGTATGAAGTTAGTATGTTTCCCTCAATGACAAAGGGGGATATTGTTGGACATATTGTCATCGATATGTTGTCATTGATGTCAATAGTTGATGTCATTATGATGTGATGATTCTTTTGTCTATGAAGTTCTCTATGAAGTTACTCTCCCCCTTTGACATCAATGGCAAAGGGTTTCTCCCCTTATAATCAACATTTGTTTGTCTACATTTTGTTGGCCAAAATATGAACTTAGGTAACTCCCCCTGAAATCATGTTATGCCTGCAATAATTAAATGACTCCCCCTATCAATATGATCCCTCCATGCTTCTGACTACTCTCCCCCTTTGTTTTTGAAAGAGTAGCTCTTCCTAACAAGGTCTCCTCCCCTATTAATTTACTAATTTCTTATCTTAGTTTATTGGTATTTTTGAGTTTGAATAAGAAGTCTTCTTGATACAAATTTTTGTAGTGATCGAGTGTTTTTAACACTTAATCTAAATACATTCTTATTTAATAGCCAAAATACTCCTCTTGAGTTTTTACTAACTTCTTTTTGTCAAATAGAACAAGAGTATGAATCTTACTGATATTTTTGATCTTCTTCTTATTCTTCTTTGATATTTCACAGAAATATCAATTGAGGAATTATACCAATTGATTTAAATGTCAATTTTGTTATCAATTGATCTTTGTTGAATGATACTTCTTGAATTTTTCTGCTACCTTTTTTTTTTCTTCGTGTGTTCTACAACTAACCCTACCAATGATTTTTCTTTTGACCACTAATCTATAGATAGTCAAGATTTTCCATATGTTAATTTAGAAACTCTTTGCATAATCCTTTGATTTTGTAAAGACCAAATTTAAACCCTTTTTTTTGTTGGGTCTTTCTTTTGCTAACAACTTATGACATCATCAGTATTTGATATTGTCCCATATTCTTCTGTAGGTACTTCCTTTTCTTGAGATTGATTTATCTCATATTGAATTTCACATACTTTACTAGGACTTTTACACATCATGTTCTTATTATTAGTTTCTTCATTTTTAGGTGTAATAACATATTTCTTGCTTTCTCCTTCAATTTTTCTTCTCCATATCTTTCTGTGAGATATTCTGCTTTTTGGGTCTTCTCTTTCTAATTGTGTTTTTGGAGATTTTTCATCTCCTTTATTCTTCCAACTTTTATTAGGATTTGTCATTGACTTGAATGATTTGTTCAAATATTGACTTTTTGTATTTTTGCAGTTTTGGGATTTGTGCCCAAACCTATCACAGTTGTAACATCTCATTGTCTGACAAAATTTTGTTGTGTGCCCAACAAAATTACATCTCCAACATCTAATTGGGTTTTTGAATTTTCTTGTATATCCTTTCTCTAGTTTCTTGCAGTCCATTTCTTTATGTCCAAAGCTATGACAAGAAAACCAATAGCCATTGAAGGTGTTTCTATTCTTGATTTTTTTTTGGCTTGAAGGATCTGTCATTTGATTTTCTTCTTCCTTGTTACTTCTATAGTTGTCTTCTTTTTTATTGTATCCAAGGCTAGTTTTTTCATCAGTTGATCTATGGCTCTTCCAAATCTTATCTAAGATAGATGAGCTATTCTAGAAATTGAAAATCTTGTTTGTCTTTTCATTCATCTTTCTAAGATTGATTATTTCTAACTTCAACATGTGACATAATTCTTCCTTTTTAGTCAACTGAATCTTCAAGGCTTATCCACTTCTTTAGCACGTTCAAGTTGAGTCTTTAGATTTATGAAAATTTATTCTATATCATGCAAGACTTCTTTGCATTTAATAGTTTTTTCATATGTCTTCAATTCTTCCATATCTTTTGTTAGACAAAAAACTTTAGTTTTCAATATTTTGATTTATTCCTCGTATTCTAGTTGAATCCTTTTGAGGTTGATAACTTCTAATTCAAGCTTTTGACATGATTCTTCCTTTTTAGTTATTTGGATCTTCTGATCTTCTTCAATTTGAGTCATTAAATCTGCATTAGTACTTTCATTTATCTTTTTGAAATTGATGATTTCCAATTCCAACATGTGGTAAGAATTTTATTTCTGTCTTAACTAAATTTTTAAGTCTTTTTCACTTTCTTTAATTTCCTCAAGTTGAGTGTTTAGACTGTTAACTAATTCTTCTAATTATTTTAATACTTATTTTATTTTACTTTCATGTATCTTTAATTCTTCCATCTCTTCTGTTAGATTAATAAATTCGGTTTTCAAACTTTTGATCCCTTCTTCTCTATTTTCTAGTTGAAACTTTTGTTCATGATCTTCATGGTTAGATTGATCTAGCTATTGAAGTAGCATCATTTCTTTCTGTTGGAGTTTCTCTGACTCTTCTAGAGTGAACATGGTTGTGGAATCAATATTATCAAGAGCCTCCATTGGAACTTTAATATGCATATAATTTCCTAGTTCCAAACGAATCTCTTTTATAACAGTTGCAACATCAGTTTTAAGATTATGTAATTTTTCTTTAATGAAAATTGAGGTATTCCTCAATTCCTTGGTGAGGTCGTATTTCCCACTATTGACTGAGATCGAATCCGGCATTTCATTAATATTAGAAATTGTTTTCTCTGAACTATGTTCTTCAATCTGATTGAAATTTTATTTTTCTTTATCTTCTTCATTATCTTGATAAGAAATCTCTCCTTCTGAGTTTTGTTCTTTACTCTGATATGAATCATCTTCATTAGAGTCTTGTTCTTTATTCTTACAAGAATCATCTTGATTAGAGTCTTGTTCCTTTCTTGTATTTGATTTTTCTTCTTCTTGGGTTTCATTCTGATAACTATTTTCTAGTTGAATCCATAATTCTTTGGCAGATTTGTAATGCTTCATATTTTCTTTCACTTGGTCTGACAATCCATCCTAAATTGCTTTTAAGGCTACTGAATTGTTTCTCTTTGATTCCTTTGCAGTTTTGGATTTTATCTTTGAGGTACTTAAGTTCCAAGGCTTACTTACTACTGAATCCCAAACTCCAGATCCTCTTGATTTCAAATATATTTTCATATTTTCCCTCCATGATAAATAATTTGTTCCATCAAATAAGGGAGCTTCATCTATGGAGATAGCAATTTTTCCACCCATTTCTTCTAGATCTACCTTTAGTGTTTAAAATGTGTTGAAGGAACCCCCTCTAATACCAATTGTTGAAATGGGTACTTGACACTAAGAGGGAGGGGTGAATCAGTGTCACAAAATTTATTGACAATTTTCCACTTTTCACAAATTAATTGAACAACAAATATTCATTTCATTTTCCCAATCAATATATATATAAAATAATAAATAATTTATTTATTAAATAACTTGAATGAATACATAAGATCAATCTTTGAATATCATCTTCATACAAGTATGACATACCCAGCTCTTTGTTACAAGACCCAACTTGTAGTTCTCAGATCCAACTAAGAAATGAGGAGTCCAACCCTCCTAACAAGTCCCAACTTCTTGAGCTCATATCCAACTGAGATGTGAGGAATCCAATCCTCATATAAGACCCGGCTTGTAAACAGGCACCAACCTGATAAAATGAACTTTCATTCAATCCATTATATATAAATATATATACTTCAACAAATTCAACTACACACTTCTCACAATTCATTTTGTTTATATAGTCTTCCAACTAGTGTGAATTTGAATCATTGTGTCTTTTCATATTTTAACCATTGTACCTTTTCATTTAAAATGATAATATTAAACTTTAGTTAATATCATTTTCCTTTTTATTCTTTATTCATGTTTTCATGTTTTAACTATCTTTTAATCATGACTGTGTATCGGTTAGTTTTTCCTCACGAGTTGATCACAGACATGTATCAAATCATTAGATCGTACTCATGCTTCTATTGTATTCTCGTTTCACCAACAGATCATATTCCATATTTAACGATTCTCTGTATTGTTCTGGTGTAACTCATTGTCAGATGAAACCTCTATGAGTCACTTCCTTCAACCCAACTGATCATAGGCATAGAACCACAGACTTATCAATTTAAGAGTTTTAGTATCTTTTACCTTTATTTCATATTTCATATGATCAATGGTGGTGACCAGACGCTAGGTGAAACTAGTGCTTGAGCTCTCATCAAATCAACGGTCACAATCCAATCTTCTGACGAGATGGACGACTGTTGTAAATTCGGCACTTTTCCCTTCAGAACGTTTGAGTTTGAAACCTTTCAAAACTTATGAATCAGATTTCCCGAACAGATCATATGGTTTACATCTATTTCATTGAAACGTATCAATTGTCATATTTGATTCTTTACAAGGCTTAATCTGATGGCCAGGACTTAATCAAGTGTTGAGTTGGATGGCCACCATTTACTCCGGGTCTTCAGACTTTGGAGATTTCAGATCTCAACACCTTCCTTCCTCTGGAGTGATCACCTATTGTGGTAAGTCATCATACGGTGGAGACCACTTGCTATCAGTTAACATTTCATCTTATACTATCCTTCCACTGTGGTAGATCGACGGTCAAGAATACACTAGACATCAGATCGACAGTCGAGATCTCCTTCGGGTCTCCGGACTTCGGAAATTTTGAGTCTCAAACCCTTTCTTTCCTCTAGAGTGATGTCACTTACTTACGTCACCTGATGACATGTCATGAACCTAGTAGCTGCCACATGTAACTTGGATTTGTAATTTGCACGTACTTGAGATGTCGAATCAACTTGACACTTGTCATTGTCTGATTGTGCCATGTGTCCTTGCTGACATAGTCTTGATGACGTGGATCCTCATGTTGCACATGTTCATGCTGATGTGGTCTGCCACACTTCCTTGCTGACATGGTCTACTAACCAACAACCCTGATCCAATGGTCCTTGTGTGTCCTCCAAATAGGAGGGTCCTTATTCATTTCGGATTCTCGGGCTTCACGTATGTCAGATCTAAAACTTTCCAGAGCATAACCTCCTCGCTTCTTTATACCCGAAGTGAAATATATTCATTCGATGTGGATCTTGGATCAACGGCTCGATCTTTATATGATGCCACTTTGCTAGCTTATCATGTCATTCCACTCAAAAATGATCCAATGGTTGGTGAAAATTTGCATTTCGGGAATTTCAAATGTCAACTTTTTGGAGCGTAACCTCCTCGCAGCTTTATACCCGAACTGAATGTTGTTCATTGAATAGGGTCTCATATTGATGACTCGATCTGTCTATGGTGTTTCTCTTCTAGATTATCATGTCCTTCCACTTTAACATAATCTGACGGCTGATGGGAATCAGGTTTGATCTGACGGTTGATGGGTATTCGGCTAATCAAAATCTCAACCTTTCATCTTATCCTATCCTTCCACTAAAAAGTGATCCAACATCCATGAATATAGATGAAACAGATCAACAATCGATGATGATTTCGGAACCATAACTTGCAAGTGATTTAACTCATCACCCAAAATCTGCAATGGGACCTTGTGCGTTGTTGGTGAGTCAACCACAACCATTGATATTTGAAGCTATAATATCGAACAGACCTGACTAATTGCAGGCTTAGAACAAGCTTGATATTCAATTCTCCTTTCAATATACGTAATCTATCCCTATCGTAGATTTGGCGATTGCGCATTCGACGGTGACGATTTAATCTGATTTAAACTAGTATTTTGTTGAATCAACTGCAATCATAGATATTTGAAGCTATGAGATCTAACGATCTCAGCAGATTGTGGGATTGTAACTAGTGAGTAGTTTAATTTTTCTTCTGATCTCTGCAATTTATACATGTCGTTGATATGGCTTGCAGATCGACGGTCACGATCCTCCAACGAACCTCAAGCCCATGGTCACTCATATGACCATTGTCCATTATATTTAGACGATCAACATGGTAATGCTCTTGATCGGATGGCTACTGATTCTTTTCACTCTGGGCTTACGCTTTTCCTTCTGAGCTTTAATAATTGTTTGTGCATTCTTTTATGCACTAATAGTCAGTCACTAATTCTCCTGAAATTTGATCATAGGAACATTGTTGATTCAATCATGATCAACAATAATCATGAATTCGCTAATTCTCCTGAGCTTTGATCATATGAACATTGTTGATCCTATCGTGGTCAACAATAATCACGAATTGCTTTTGTACTGCTTCTATACTGCATTTTCCCTGCTGAGCATTAATCCTTGCATATTATTCGCTTCTCCTCCTGAGCTTACACTTTCTATCTCTGCATACTATTTGACATTATTTGTTGACTGATATATTGTTGACATCAATGACAATTCATCATAACAACAAATCATCACATCAAAATGACATCGATTGATGAAATTAATGACAACATATCAATGACAATATGTCTAATAGTCATTGGATTAAAGAGGACAGATGTTAGCAGATCTTCCATTTCGGAAGATATCCAGTCAAAATAAACTAGAAGTTAAGATTTGAAATCTCTGGAGTCCAGAGACCCGAAAGAGATCTCAACTGTTAATCTAAGAAGGACACGTGTCAATAGATCTTCCACTCTGGAATATTGGTGTACGAAGGAAAGCAAGGTTTGAGATTTGAAACTTTCGGTGCCCGGATCACGAAGTAAATCACAATCGTTGATTTAAGAAGGTTGGATCTGGTCTGCCAATTTAGGAGCACCATCAAGATCGTGAGATCAATGGTCCCATCGCATTACAAGGATTGAAGCTGCACAAACTTTAAAAAGATGAAGGCAGGCTACAATCGAAACCACAATTTTGGAGAAAGGACATGTGGAGGCTCGAGGTAAACTGTGGGGCAAAACATAGTTTGTTTCAAAACACCTTTGGACGCGCCCGCAATTGTGTGGTCACATGAGTTCATCGCCCAAGGTAATTTCGAAAGAAGGAGCTATCACTCGCTAGAACAAGATCGTGAAGCGCCTTTTGAATAGGCATATGGACACCGCTGGTGGTCACGTGAAGGAAGGGGATTAGAAGCCAAAGAAGCCAAAAATGACTAACTGTAATTGGCAGAGAAGACGAAGAATTGTGACTGCTAGAGAAGCCAAAGAATCTCAGGATAACGACCACTAATGATGAACAGGTTCAGGATAACTTCCAAAGAATCCAAAGAATATTTGGATAAAGGCCACTGATGATGAGCATATACATCATAACCGTTAGGGAAGATGAAGATTTTGAATGATGATCAGGCAGAGGACTCAAGGTAAAAAAGAGATGAAAAACAGAGAATATAGTGTGATTTTTCGATAGTTATGTATGTGGGTAGAATGTGACCGTGTACAATACCTGAAGTGGAGATCATTGGCACAGTGAACAGCATGCAGATGCAGCAAAGAGCATAAAAGGTAGAAGAGAAGTTGAATGGCATGGTTTTGTGCACGGGAGGAAAAAGAGCTGAGCATAGAAGCAGAAAGATGCAGAAGAGGAATAGAGCATTGAAACTGAAGAAGGCGGAGGAGACATGGAGCCGTAATAGACCATATCAAAGATAGATAAAGTAAGTAAAGTTTTGTAAGATTCAATCAGGGTAGTAGGGTGGTGCTAGGGAGGATTGCAGTCCTCTAAATTATAGTTGTTGCTAGAAGATATTATGGGAGTGTAACATACCCAGCCACCCACCGGTCAGGGTACACTACCTCCAAGCCCACCCTTGGACTTCTTTCTCTTACCAATACCTTTTTTAAATTTAAGGATGCATAAAAGCAAAGACTTTAACAAAATGCACAACAGTAGTCAACAAGCATTCATAGTCTGAAGATTCAATTAAACGATAATTAGATATACAACGGAAATACATTCATATACATGCAATTGATACCATAACAGAGATCACTTATATTTATGAAATATGACACTAACTAGCTGCATACCAAGGACGTTCCACCCAACTGTAGACACTATTGTTCCAAATCTCAACAACAGCATCACCCCCGAGCCAGGGATATGAATCCACAAAGATGGTTCCAGAGTGTTACCTGGCTTCCCAAACTAGTCAGTACCCAAGATCTTACAGGCTTCCCATCTCTCATAGAAATCCAAGTACCCAACTCTCTTCTACCCAGCTTGCACCACCCGAGATAATGTACCTCCACCCTTCTCTACCACATAGTCCCTCAGGAATTCCTTCTCCTTAATTCGGGCTCCAATGCAACCGGTCCAAAATATCAATGTTGGAACTCTCAGGACTCGCAGTTGTGAGCAACGCTAGACACAGGCCAATGCATCTCATACATGCAGGCCTCAAATCATGGTTGGATAACACCAGTGACCACTACAACCAACTATCTCATGGATAATATTTAGAATTTTGGTTCCCTTTCCCAAGCCAAGACACAAATGAGGATGGATCAATGAATGGGTGAGTGGGTGCATGAAAGTGCATGAGGGAAAATGAATGAACGTACTGGGAATCACTGAACAAGCCATCAGTCGAAACCCCCCCCCACCCCCCCAATCATACTAGAGTTGGATTTAAGTAACCTCATGGGGAAATCAAGAACCTCCTGGCCTTCCCCAAGAATCTCACTTAATCGATCCCCTCCCTTAGATAAAAAAGGGTAATTATAATAGGAATAAACACTTAGCCCCTCAAGCCCCCTCTCTTGTGGAATCATATCCCCCTATAACTCTAGTCCTTGTCTATCTATCTACCAGCCATGTGTTTATTATTAATAATGATAAAAAGATTACATGTCTTGGGCACACTGGCCTTTTAATAATTTTTTGGGCACTCTGGCCTCTCAGCATTGTAACAATACATTAGTTAAAATGGGGGTTCAAAACTTGGGGTGTTACATCCCCTCCCCCTTATTTTGGCACTGTCCTCAGTGCATATAAAAAATAGAGATCGAAATCTCAAATTTATTCAAAAATTTGTGGGTACTCTGTCTACATGGCATATTCATTCTCCCAGGTAGCATATTCAGTACCGTAGTAGGTCCACTAAACTTTTACCAGGTCTATAACGCGATTTCGAAGCATTTTTATTTTTTTGTCCAATACTCGCACTGGTTGAACCTGAAAATCTCCCTTTGTCTCTACCTGAATCAGATGCCAATAAATAACATGGTTAGGATCGTGTACATATTTATTTAGTAAAGAGACATGAAATACATTATGCACATTCATGGAAGTAGGCAATGCAAGCATGTATGCAACTGGCCCTATTATGTCCAATATTTCAAATGGACCATAGAATCTGGCTACCAGCTTTGTACAACTACCCAATTTCAAAGAGATTTTTTTGGGATTTGCTTTCAAAAGTGCATGCTCCCCTACTTTAAATTCTCTAGCTGTCCTGTTCTTGTCTACATAGAATTTATGTCTATCCTGAGCTGCCTTTAAATTCTACTTGATCTTAACCACCTCGTCTTCCATGTCCTTGAGCAACTCTGGCCCAAGTACCACTCTATTTGCTAGGTCATCCCAGCTTACTGGAGTATCACATTTACTACCATACAAGGCTTCAAATGGTTTCATTCTCAATGAAGTTTGATACCCATTATTATATGAAAACTCAACCAAGTGTAAGTAATCTTCCCACTTAGATGGCTTATCCATCACATACATTCTCAGCATGTCTTCAATTATTTGATTGACTCTCTTTGTTTTCCCATCTGTCTGGGGATGATATGTTGTGCTAAAGTTTAGATTTGTGCCAAATCCTTTAAACAATCCCCTCCAGAAATTGGAGGTAAACTTTGTATCTCTGTCCAAGACAATTGTCCTAGGTATCCCATGCAACCTAGCAATTTCCTTCATGAAGATTTCTTCAATATTAGTCATTGTATGCGTTGTGGGTAATCCTGTGATGAAATCCATGGTGATCACTTCCCATTTATTCTCTAGGATTGGAAATTGATGCAACAAACCTGCTGGTTTCCTATGCTCAACCTTCACCTTCTGACATTCCATACATCGAGCGATGTAATCAATAACATCCTTCTTCATTCTCAACCAAAAGAACTAGATTCTTACTGTTGTAATTGTTTTATGGTAGCCAGGATTTCCATCATATGAAACATCATGCATTTCCTTCAATACCAAATTCCGCAGTTCTCCATAACTAGGAACATAGATTCTATTTTTATGCATGAATAGTATGTCTTCCTTTATCTCATACTCCTTTATTTTCTGTTGTACATCTCCTTGCTGTAAATTTTCCTTTACCTGTAGGTAATGATGGTATGTAACAAGACCATCCAAAATTCTTCTCTTAAAGTCTGACTGATGCATACTAACAGCAATAGCATGCATGATATGCACTCTTCTAATAAGTTCATCAACAACTTTATTCTCCTTTCCCTTCATATGCTTGATATCGAAGTCATATTCACTTAGAAATTCTGACCATCTTGTTTGCCTGGAATTCAAGGTTGGTTGTTCAAAAACATAATTCAGGCCAATGTGGTCTGTCCTTAATTCAAATTTCTTCCCCATGAGATAATGCCTCCACATCCTCAAGGCGTGAATAATGGAATCAAGTTCCAAGTCTTGGGTGGCATAGTTCCCTTCATGTTCCTTAAGATTTTTGGACTCATATCCAATTACATGTCCATTTTGCGTGAGGACTCCCCCAAGTCCTTCCTTACATGCGTCTATACATACCACAAAAACTTTCATTTGGGTCAGCAATCTTTAACACAGGTGCACTAGTAAGTAATTCCTTCAATAGATTAAAATTGTTTTCACACTTGAGTGTCCATTCAAATTTAGTTCCCTTCTTTTGCAAAGAAGTGATGGGATGAGAACTCTTAGAGAACCCTACTATGAACCTTCTGTAGTATCCAACTAATCCCATAAAATATCTTACGTCTAACACATTTCTGGGTGTTCTCCATCCTCTAATGGATTCGATCTTCTTTGGATCTACTTCTATGCCCTACTCTGAAATAATGTGTCCCAAGTAATGGATCTTATTTTGATAAAAAGAACACTTACTCAACTTGGAATACAACTGATGTTCTATCAATACTTGCAATACTAGTCTTAAGTGATTTTCATGCTCCTCTTCAGACTTAGAATAGATAAGTATGTCATCCAAGAATACTATGACAAACTTATCCAAATAATTCATGAATATGCCATTCAATAAGCACATGAATAGAGCTGGTGCATTGGTTAATCCAAATGGCACCACTACAAATTCATAATGCCCATACCTAGTCCTAAAGGTTGTCTTATGAATGTCTTCTTCCTTGATTCTTACCTAATGGAATTGTTATCACTGAAATTTTGTCCGCACATGGTTACAAGAACTCAGCATCGTCAAATAGTTATGAAGTCATCCATGGACCTAAATTAATACCAAGGCATTCATAAAAGGGTCAAAAACTATACAAAGTAGTGAAAAATTGAAAGGTGCTATGAATACAATGGGTGCGCCCGCACATGCGCGGAATAGAATGCAGAAATCGCGCACATGCGCACAATGCGTGACTGTTATCGCAAAAATCCACACACCTGCTAAATGGTGTATTTATAAGAGTGGTCAGCCTCCCACCCACTTATGGTTCAGCTCCCAAGTCGATTTGACTTTCAAATCTAGACTGGATTCGACTGGATGGCTGGTCAAAGGCCTAGAAATGCCCTAATTAGCCTCTTTTCACACTACAAACCAGTTAAACAATAGCTCAAAGGAATGCTATAAAAAGGCCATGGATGCACCTCATTTTTCAAGGAATTCAAAGTAATGTTATGCTACCATTATTCTCTTGAGGACTCCATCCTTGACAAGAGTATATTTGCACCATTGCATTGGGCAATCCACCTCACCCCTTGAGTGTATTTGCAAAGAGTTCTTTCATCATTTTCCATTTTTCTTTGTTGTAAGAAGAGCTTGCTAGTGGGGGTCCAAGAGCCCTCCCTTGGAGGAAGAAGGGACTCATATTCCCCTTTCTT
>JZKD02S0465576.1:236311-252519 GCA_000966675.3 Picea glauca | reverse complement strand
GAAGAAGACTTGTATTCTTGAAAATATTTGCAAGTAAAATTTATGTGTTAAAATAAAATGGATCAAATTTGCAACACATCATTAATAGGATTTACTCATTCAAGATGCATATAAAAAGCATCATAAACAATGAACAAAAAACACATAACACAACAAATGATAAAGGAGTTCACCCCTCTCTTGGGCTACATCTCCTGGTCCAGCTTCCAATGGATCATTTGTATTATTTTCTCAAAGTGCTCAAAAATGTGCTTTACAATGCTCAAACTACCAAATAGACTGCTCCAATGGCTTCAGAACATCCAAAAACCCCTAGATTGGCTTTTTCGGCACCTCGTTTGGCCAAAAAACGAAGAAGATAGGCTTCCTTGAAGTCTCCCCTTCAAGCTTGTTATCTCTGCATCTACAAAACGCACCTTTGTACATTCAACCTAGCACACACGCTTATTTAAGCGTAAAAACCTGGCACCGAACGCAACCGCACAAATGGTGCGAACTGTAGGATGGTTATGGGCATGCCATCCCCTAACCGCCAAACTCATGGGCACATGGGTCCATGTGACCTCGCACAAATACAAAAGGGCTAAGTCTTAAACCCAACTTCCCCGCGCGCTCCGTGGCAAGGTCACATGTCATGGGTTATGTGACCGGAGGCTTAACCATTTGCAATACGTAAACCCACGTGTGTTTTGAACTGTGGTCATATGGATATAATAATATAACCATGGGCCGGGGATAAGCCCCGGCCCGACCCTCTGCTGACATGCATATAATTCAAACTTATATAATTTTCAAAACATATAGTTAATAAGAAACAATGCATGGCATGCTGGTAGGGCGGCCATTGCCAAATCTTTGCATGGTGGGGAGGTCCAGGGTTTGAATCCCATGGACTCCATAAAATTTTGAACCAATAACCAACACAATGGTGCCACGTGGCATCCCATGACTCGGCCACGTGGCACCACACCATTTGTTCAATAAATGCACGTGTTGCATTACGATTCGACCACATATGCCAATAGATGAATGCCACATCACCAATTTCCCTGTCAGCATACTTCATGCCACATCACCTATACGACCTCTACCACATCAGTCTGTACGGACTGTACGGACTACACAGTCAGCGTCCTTTCTTTACCTATTTGATGATTCGAACATATCGCGATATCTCTCGCTCCCGGTGTCCATTTGAACCCAAATGAGTTGTGTTGGGTTTGTGACAATTAGGGCTACGTTCCTGTTCGTTTTGAAGCGATTCCGAGCACTTTGAATTTTTGAGAAAAATTTGATCCCCTGATCACTAGAGCACCACCGCTTGCTCCTCCCTTAGGCGGTGGTGGCCCACCACCACCCACCCCTCCCTCGAGTGGTGGTGGTCCACCCCCTACCGGTCCCTCCTGCCCTGGTGGCAGTCGTCTGGTCATCGCAACACCATCCACTGTTGCTCGTCGTACTATGGTCCGCCATGGCGGCGGAACCCCCACGCACTGCTCTAGGATACCCTCATCCTGGATGCGAGACCATATGCCCTCGGGCACATCCTATAACACCGCCTCCAGATGATGGTGTATGTCCTTGAAATCCACTCTAGCAGCCGTTGGAGGAGCGTGTGATGGACCGTCACCAGGGTCATCAAACTAGTGTCTCCTCGCTGCCCTCTTTGGCTCAGCTGGTCGTACCGCAGTGTCCTCACACTGACGTCTCTCTCCCCGTGGCAGTCTCTCGAGATCCTGGTGAGCCGGTGCTCTCTGCAACTCCACCTTGCACCTGCGAGATTCCACATCTGCGCATACACACACACAACAGATAGTATCAACATCTATATCATATACATATGGCATGCTATCTCAAAAAATACAAAAACATACACATCAACATCATCAACATACCTCAGCGGTCAAACACCTCCCCTGGAGGTAGCACCATGTTTGAATCATCCTGGAAGTTAACCCCAGCATAAGGGTATCGTAATATCACCTGTGGCATCTGCCACCATACCTATGCTGCCTCTACAGTAAATAAGTGGCCACCTTCACCACCACCATGGAGAAGCAACACCGTCGACCACCACCTCATCCGCAGCTCTAGCGCCCTCAGTGCACCCAATAGAATCCTAGGGTGCAACATCGGCACCCTCTCCAGAAACCAGGCCACCAGGATGGACCCAAAGGCAAACTCTCTCGTATCCATGGACCGACGGTGGTCTAGCTGCCCCACCATCTTGGAGTGCAACGTAAGCCCCCAGGCGAAATGCTTGCCAGCCAACACCCTCTCCATCACCATCAACTAGCCACCGTTGATCCGCTGCATCGCCAGTGAACCATACACTCTCACAATCATCGTTGTTATACAGCAATGTGCTAGGGCATCCATCACCCCAATACTCACAACTGTGTCGGACATATAGTTCGGCCCCGAACAATACCTCCGACCCACCATCGCGAGCGGCGTATCTCTAGGTAACACCGGCCCCACCGGTAGGGGCATTCCCCGAAATGGGAGCCCCGTTAGAAAATACACATCCTCCACCACAGTGAAGGGAATCTGTTCTCCCCGCACTATGAAGTAGTGCAGGTCCAGACTCCACATCTGGATAAGAAACTGCAGGAGATACTCCTACACCCATATCAAAGGGCACTCAAAGAACTTTAGCAACCCACAGGCTGTCAAAGTCGCACGCATGCCTGGCTCCTCAATAGCCATGGTGTCTCATAGCTGGGACCAATCTCTCTCTCACCAACCAATAAGCATTGTGCACACAGCTCACCTACACAACACAAAATCGTCCTAAGTCAGCCACATGGACAATCCAAAAACATCAAAAAGACACATTTTACACCCATCAACCTTACCTCCATGGCACAGTTTTTTAACCCACAGGCGCACACACATGTGCGCCTATACACTCCACAAGCATGCACATATGCGCACCTGTTCAATGCATAGGTGCGCATGTGTGTGCACCTATTCGCTACACAGGCGCGCTCTCAGGCATGCTTGTTCACTATATAGGCTTGCACATATGCGCACCTGTCCAACCGATAGGCACGCACATGTGCACACCTATCCCACCTACAGGCGTGCACATGTGCGCACCTGTTCAACCAACAGGCGCGCCCATAGTGCATGCCCATTATTCCCTTTCCAGTGCTCACATGCACGTCAATCCGGTGGACAGGCGCACACGTATGTGCGCCTATTACCAGATCGCTCATGCATGTGGGGCCCACACCCCCTAACTACCCCTGTACGGTCCTTCGTACAAACCCTACCCAAAATGAAACCCTAATTCTATGCAGGATGATTAGACCACTAACCTTACGCTCACAGATCCTCAATCGGATGCCTCGTCCTCCCCAAATCTCACAATCTCCTATGAATGCTTCTCGTCCAATCACTATAGCATCAAGTACAAATGAGGTGGCAATGTGGGCACTACAGCTATATATAGGCCTTTTTTCCAAACTTCCACTCACCATTATGGGAGCCCACGGTGTCCATTTCTCGATCCGTCTTTATCTATGGGATCAGCATCCCGTCATCTACATCACAACAGTCCCTAGGCCTCTTTTCATCCTGAGCCCCCGGGATGACATTTTTTTACACTGATCAGGTACGCATACGCATATTCACACTTATCAAATACATGCTCATATATTCAATTATCTTCAGATATTGTTCACGTCGGGTATTTGGTTTTCATGTGTGTAGGTACTTGGTCATCATACATCAACACAACCCCTTCAGGTATATACTCAGCACTGGCATGTAGTCATTCCCTCTATATCACACTTACATTTCCAGTCACACCCTCTGACATTTGCCTCTAGGATCCCCATTCCCAGCTCTGCAGTACCCACACCTCCATTTGCATCTTTGGTACTGTCACCCGGTAGCATTCTTACCCACATGAGTTGTCCCATTCATAGCACCTTTTGGCACTTCTAACACTCATGTTGTTTTTCAAAACCCTTTAGGGATGGGAGTCTCTATAGTCTTACATCATGTTGTGAATCAACCACATACTCCTTCTCCTCATTTTGCTAGCTTTCCCAATAGACTCCCAGATTATCTCTCCACGGTTCTATGGTCGGACTGCACCTCTGCAGTAGCATGAACCCTCCGTTTCATCCACAATCTATCTACCCATCTGCAAATCTCCCTTCATTTCACCTACCTCATACAGAAACTCACCCATGGGGCCCCCACCCTTCCTCAGTTCTCTGAGAAAATTATGCCCTACACAATCCCACCATATCACACTGGGGCACCCATTTCTGTATTTGTACACTTCTCCCCAATTATTCGTTATTTATTGTACAAACACCTTTATTTTTAGTTGTTACATTACCTTTTTGTCATCACCTTTGGCGACTTACTTCCCTTTTTGGCCAACCGCAACCCATGTTACCCTTGGTTGGAGCACTACTTCTCATCCACCCTTACCAGCATTGTCCATATCTTCAGAGTATCCCACAGGCCACTTACCTCTACCCTCTAAATTTGTTCACCTCGTCCTGCCTCTGGCACAACTTATCCTCGGTCTTGTCATCCCTTTGACACTCGACCTCATTGAACAGTTGCAGCCACTTTTTATCTCACACATACTCCAACCAAGGGCAGTCTTGAGTCTTCCCACATCTTGACTTTGTCCATGTACCTCCTCCACTTCCTCACCTCACCTAGTAGATTTCACGAAGCCATTTGCTTCTGGGAGTTGCGTCCCCCTTTTTTGTCGACATCAGCACAGTTTTCCAGAAGGGTGACAGTATCTTGATTCTCATTATCCACTCAATGAGAGATCTCAGACGGCACAGGGTGAAACACCACTGCTCCCTGCTGTCGTTGACCCCCATAACATTCGACGCCAACACTTTCTCATGTTACGGTGGGCCTTACTTTGCGACTATTGTGGTTAGTTCTTTCATTTGCTGAAGACCTCTGAACTTGGTTGGACCATCAATACCCACATAATCAGTGATACTTATTATCAAGATCACTGCCTACTATTCAGAGTATGTTCATCCACAGAATTGTCTTCTTCCTTTATCACGACTGCCCCCGAGGGTGCTGCAGTTGTCTACACCAACACTTCATTCATCATTTTTTGGAGTTACATGACACGAGCATGGGCCATGCCCGCCTCATTTGTACACAGTTTTCTGTTTTACACACCTCATGGAAGGTCGGGTCCTACCGGTTCCTTTTTCCCTCCAATGGATCACTATGGATGATCCCACTATTGCTCTCTCTTACAACAACATTCTCAGTAGAAGAAACATTGATGGATTTCGGCTATACGTATCCTCTTAACCTCATCCATCAGGAGGCATCTGTTATCACTGAAATTTCATCCGCACATGGTTACCAGAACTCAGCATCGTCAAATAGTGATGAAGTCATCCATGGACCTGAATTAATACCAAGGCATTCATAAAAGGGTCAAAAACTATACAAAGTAGTGAAAAAATGAAGGGCGTTATGAAGACAATGGACGCACATGCACATGCACGGAACATAACGTAGAAATCGCGCACATGTGCACGATGCACGACTGTTATCGCAAAAAGTCGTGCACCTGCTAAATGATGCATTTATGAGAGTGGTTGGCCTCCCACCCACTTATGGTTCAGCTCCCAAGCTGATTTGACCCTCAAATATGGACTGGATTTAACTGGATGGCTGGTCAAAGGCCTAGAAATTCCCTAATTAGCCTCTTTTCACACTACAAACCAGTTAAACAATATCTCAAAGGAATGCTATAAAAAGGTCATGGATGCACCTCATTTTTCAAGTAATTCAAAGTAGTGTTATGCTTCCATTATTCTCTTGAGGACTCCATCCCTGCCAAGAGTATATTTGCACCATTGCATTGGGCAATCCACCTCACCCCTTGAGTGGATTTGCAAAGAGTTCTTTCATCATTTTCCATTTTTCTTTGTTGTAAGAAGAGCTTGCTAGTGGGGGTCCAAGAGCCCTCCCTTGGAGGAAGAAGGGACTCATAGTCCCCTTTCTTCTTGGTGTATTACTTCACTAATAGATCAGCCTCATCATTGGTGACATGGGTCTTATGGTTCTTTTTGTTTCTATGTCCCTATGCTCATTAATTTAGTTGTTATTGCATTTCTTAGTTTAATTCTTAGTTGTTGTTTTCTATTTCTTTCCCTAACTCTTTTCCTTACAGTTGTCCTGCTCAGCAGACCCAACTGAGCTTGCAAGCACCTCTATTTTTCTCACTAAGGTGGCAGAAGAGGCACAACAGGTATCATTCCCTCAGGTCAATCTTTGAAAATATCCTTGTTCCTCTTAGTTGATCAAAGAGGTCATCAATTCAGGGTAGAGGATACTTGTTATTTATAGTGTACTTGTTCAGCTGTCAGAAGTCAATACATAGCCTCAAGGTTCCATTCTTCTTTTTGACCAAACGTACTGGTGCTCCCCAAGGTGAAACACTTAGACGTATGTACCCTTTCTTCAACAATTCCTCCAAGTGCATTTGTAATTCTTTTAACTCTGGTGTGCCCATTCTGTAAGGTGTTTTTGACGCCAAGGCAGCTCCTGGCACTAAATAAATTGAGAAATCTATCTCCCTTCTTGGTGGCAATCCAATTATTTCTTGGAATACATCTTCAAATTCATGCAGTACTGATAAATCTTCGAGGCTTGGCCCCTTTGTATTTTATGGCTCTTCCACATGAGATTCATACAATTGACATCCTTTCCTAAAACATATTTTTATCCGTAAGGCTGAAATCTTCCTTATAGCGATGGGTCTTGGAACTCCTTTCACAGTGCTCTGTTTTGTATTTCCATCAAGACATGTAAATGTCTTGTTATGAAAATCTAGGACAACATCATGCTTGTCCAACCAATCCATTCCAATTAGAGTATCATAAAACCCAAATGGTATGATATTTAGATCAATACTAGTATTCATGGCATTCATACTTATGGAACAACTTTTGACCATGTCATGGATTCTTCTTTTGGTTCCAGTGGCTAACTAAACCAAACTTGCTTTTCCAATATCGCTTTTCTCCAAATATAATATATCCACTATCTTAGGATCAATGTAACAATGACTTTCTCTTGAATCAATCAAAATAGAAACAGGATAATTTATGATCTTATCTTCCACCTCGATCATATTGGATTGGTACTCTTCTTATCGATCATTTAAAGCTGCATAGATTCTTCTCATATCTTCGACTGTTGTAGCTTCTTGGATGTTTTTCACAGTCTTCACTCTGTCCTTTCTGTGTGGGCAATCCTTGTACAGGTGATCTTCCTTGCATCCCCAACATTGGATTGGTGGTCTTCCCCTTTTTCCCAAGGAATCTTCTTTCTTGAAATCTCCCTTAACATATTGATCTTGATGATTTCTATTAGGCTCAATCCTATTGAATTAAGGTTTGAATCCTTTCCTCCTTTGATCGGACTTCACATTTTTCTGGTCCTTCCAATATTTCTGCAGAGATTCTCTTCCTTGGCCTTGCTCATATAGGTATTTAGCCTTCCTAATGGCTTCAGTCAAGGTCTTGGGTTCATCATACTTGATCTTTTCCTTATAAAAGGTTGGCATTCAAGTTAGAAATCTCTATATTTTTACTTTCTCACCACCAATGAACCTAACATACTTTAACAATCCCAAGAAATTCCTCTCGTACTCTGCCATAGTCATGCTTCCCAACCTGAGTTCAAAGAACTCCTGCATTTTCTTGTCATAGAAATGATCTGAGAGGTACTCCTTCTGGAAGTACTTCTTGAACTCCTTCCAAGTGATCCTGCTCTCATTAATGTTCTCCACTTGCTTCAGTTGATCCCACCACATTGCATCTTTCCCATGTAAATGGTAGGTGGAAATTCTGGCTTCCAGATTTGATGAATAGCTATGCAACTGAAAATATCTCTTGAGCCCAAGAAACCATGCATCGACATCATCTTCCCTTTCTCTTTCACCCTCAAAGGAAGGTGGCTTGAGATTCCTCAGATCTCCTTGCAAACTATCTACCTCTTGTTTCCTTCTTTGGTGTTTGATAGGAGACATCTCTAGACTGATTATGGGATCATCTACTGCATAAAATATTATTTTTGAGTAAGGAGGTGAGTGGCATCCATGAGCTCTTCTAGCACTTCTAGAATAACCAACTCTTCCATGATCATTCCTTCTTTCATGGCACCTGCCTCCTTCCTCTTGTCTTGAGTTTGACCCCTTCTTCGTTTTTCTAAATTTTCTCTCTCATCGGTCTCTCGTTGTCTGCTTTGTATCTCTGCACTTCCATATTCAAGCTTCTTACCATTTCTAATAACGTTTCATGTTCTCCTTTTCCCTTGCATCCATTGGACTCTGTCTCTACATTATGAACTCTGGTATTCTGGCCTTTGGCCTCCTTATCATGACTAGAGGCTCCCTCGCCTTCTTCCATTTCCTTAATACGCATCCTAAGTTGATGTGTTTAAACCCCTTAATTCTCTGCAAAATGTGCAAGAGACCATTTTGTTAGAATTATGCATATGATAAAAAAAAATTCCAAACCATGCTACAAGTCTCTTTCTTTTTTTTTGTTCATGGAGATCATATCCCCATTCTCTAAAAAATAATAGTGTCATGTTATCCTTGGCTGACTTAGAGTTTTATCCTATGTAGAGACTTCCTTTAAACCACCTTTCCAGGTGAACACAACTAGAAACCACAGTGAAATCCTTCCTTATCACTTTTTTTTCTCAAAGACAACCAATCTATACCTTAGCCCTCCATCCCTTAGCTCTCAACCTGCATATGACCACGGCCACGACCCTGCACTTAGTTGAAGAAGCACTTGTCCAGATCTTTGAGACTTTGAAACTTTCAGCTAGGACTAGATCAATGGTCCTCGTCCTCTTTCACAATAAATGATCGAGATCCACTTCGGGACTCCGTGCTTCAGGAGTCTCAAATTTCCCCGCTTGCCTCCTCCTAGAACACTTTTACCTGGAGTTCATGATCTGTCGACGTTTTTCCTCCCACAGATCAGTGGCTATGAATCACTTCGAATATTCGGGCTTCGAAAGTTTCAAACTTTCCTCCTGCACATTCTCTCGAAGTGATTTTACCAAAAGTCAACGATCCTTCAACGTGTGTCTTCTGGAATCAACGGTCGATACGTACTCCGACCTTTGGGAGTTTTCGACCCAATGCTACCTATCACATATTTCCCCTCTGGAGTGCCCAGTCTCTGGACTACACGATCTGTCGCCACGTGGTGAAATACTGGAAGTGCACACATGGCCCAATTAGGTGGGTGACACGTGTCACATTCTAACTGACCTTTCAATACTCTAAATGCTCAAATCTTACTGACACATGGCACACATTCCATGTGTCCACATCATTCCAGGTGGCATCCACAAGCCACATCACTTCGGAAATTCTAGGGTCCACATCACCTCCTGGTGACATCATCGTACCCCATCACTTCGACTCTTTAGGCTTTGAGACTTCGGGAGTTTCCATACTAGCACACTTCTGATTCTCCCGAACTCTAAATTTCTGAACGGGTCAATTTTTCACCATGTGTCCTCCTGGATCGGACGACTAATATTCACTATAGGTCTTCACCCAGCGTCCACATATCTGCACCATGTGTCCTCCTTAATCTAATGATTGATGCTTACTTCGGGTCTTCGGACTTCGTAAATCTCAAATTTCAAAACTTATCTAGCCCCATTGGCTTTTATCCGAAGCCCTAGATCTGGTGACGCGTGGCTCTCGGTAGCTCAATGGCTGAGATCCTTTCAAGTCTTCGGGTCTTCGTGTTTCGAAAATCTCAAATTTCAAAACCTTCTTGAAGTACATGGGATTCTGCCACATGTCCTCTTGAATCAGACGATTGAGGTTTACTTCAAGTCTTCACCCAAAATCCATAGATTTACGCCACGTCTCTTCTGGATCAGGCGGCCCCAATTCACCTCGAGCGATATGACACTAGATATTTATTTCGGATGATCAGACGATTGATATTTACTTTGGCTCTCCAGGCTTCGGGAGTTTCAAATCTCAACTGAAAACCCCTCAAACAAATTTCTTCGGAGTTACTAATATGCTGACACATACATCTTGGTGATCGACGGTTATGATCTACTTTGGCTATACGAAGTTTCAATGTTCGATCCCTAACATGCCACATCACTACATGCCTTTCAATTTGTGGGGGCACACATCGGTAGTTTGGAGTAACCCTCTTTTCTCCCTGCAATTCTCTTGATGCTGACATGTAACCCCTTGGGGAAAACATGGTTTGGATTGTGGGACCGGCTTGGGAAATTATCTCATGTGAAACTTGGTTCCCCGCAATGCCTCATGTCCGTTGATCTCTCTCTCCCATGGGATCCGATGATGGTGACCTTATCCCTTGCTTCCTTTTCATCAGACGACCCTTTTTCACCTGTATTCCAATCCAACGATCCTACAGTGGTGATCGCTCCCGAATTTGAAGGGGATAGTCACGATCCTTCAAACCCCTTACACGGGTCTCTGAAATTCTATCTCCTGCATAAATTTTGCAACACCATTCCTCCTAATATTTTCAAATCCACAGTCAGAGTTTGATCTCAACCCCAAGACTCTGACCAACAGACCCAGCCCATACCAGCCCGATGTTTCAACCAGAAGCTCTGATACCAAACTATAACATACCCAGCCACCCACAGGCCGGGGTACGCTACCTTCAATCCCACCCTTGGACTTCATTATCTTACCGATACCTTTTTAAAATTTAAGGATGCATAAAAGGAAATACTTTAACGACATGCACAGCAATAGTCAGCAGGCATGCGCAGTCTAAAGATTCAATTAAACAAAAATTAAATATACAGTAGAAATACATTCATATACATGCAATTGATACCATAACAGAAAGCACTTATCTTTATGAAATATGACACCAACTGGCTGCAGACCAAGGACGTTCCATCCAACCGTAGACACTATTGTTCCAAATCTCAACAGCAGCATCACCCCTAAGCCAGGGCTATGAATCCACAAGGACGGTTCGAGAGTGTTACTTGGCTTCCCAAACCTGTCATCACCCAAAATCTCACAGGCTTCCCATCTCTCATAGAAATCCAAGTACCCAACTCTCTTCTACCCAGCTTGCACCACCCGAGAGAACGGACCTCCACCCTTCTCTACCACGCAATCCCTCAGACAATCCTTCTCCTTAATTCAGGCTCGAGCGCAACTGGTCTAGAATCTCAATACTGGAACTCTCAGGACTCACAGCTGTGAGCAATGCTAGACACAGGCCAATGCATCTCAGACATCCAGGCCTCAAATCATGGCTAGATCACACCAATGACCACTATAGCCAACTATCTCATGGCTAATATTCCCAAGCCAAGACGTGGATGAGGATGGATCAACAAATGGGTGAGGGAAAATGAATGAACGTACATGGAATCAGCGAACAATACAATAGTCAAACCCCCCCATCATACCAAAGGTGAGTTTAAGTAACCTCGTGGGAAAATCAAGAACCTCTCAGCCTTCCCCAAGAAGCTCATGTAACTGATCCCCTCCCTTAGACAAAAAGGGTAATTAGAATAGAAATAAACACTTAGCCCCTCAAGCCCCCTCTCTTGTAGAATCATAGCCCCCTATAACTCTAGTCCTTGTCCGTCTAGCAGCCAGCCATGTATTTATTATTAATAATGATAAAAACATTACATGTCTTGGGCACACTGGCCTTTTAATAATTGTTTGGGCACTCTGGCTTCTCAGCATTGTAACAATACATTATTTAAAATGGGGGTTCAAAACCTGGGGTGTTACATGGAGTTGGTGCTTCCATCTAGTGGGTGTTATAGAAACCTGGGAGTTGGTGCTTCCATCTAGTTGGTGCTAGAGAAATATGAGAGTTGGTTCTCTCTGTAAGTTGTAGCTTTCTATCAGAGGTTGTAGCCTCATATTTGAGTTAGAGCTCAAAGAATGTGATGTACATGAAAGTTGGAGCTTGATTGACATCCTAAGAAGAAGAGGTTTTCACCCTTATGGGTTTCCTCATGAAAATCAGTGTCTCTGTGTATTTTGTGTGATTTATTAAATATTGTATATCTATGCATGATAAGTTATCAGCAACACATTAAATAATCATCTAAAAAGAATCAGAAAATAACAGGAAAAGTTTCAAGATTATATAGATAATTGATTCACCCCCCACCTCTCAGTTATATTTCCAACAATATGTATTGTTGATATTTAGGAGCAAAATGGCATATGTAAAATTCTTAATACATGAGATAGGGTTCTCATAATTATGTATTTTTCATTATTTAAAAGGGATTATTTGGTGCAAAGCCATGTTGGCTTTCAATCTCTAGTCTCAAGGAGAGTCCTAAGGAGAGTTGATATCTTCAATGATGGTTGAGAGATATTCTCAAACCAATCCCTTGAGATATGCCAAGATCCTAATTTAGGGGATCTTAAGAGATATTATCTCCATGAAAATCTTGATGTGGTTGAGATTGAGATGTTATATAAACCCTTATTGGGGGTCAAGAAGAGGAGGAGAGAAAATAAAGATCTTGTGGAAAGCTTATTGAGATCTTATTGATTTAGAGGATGTCTTTGTAAAGGAGAAACAGGTTGTAGGCTTGTTTATGTATCCCTTTTTAAGAAGAATCAATAAAGCATGTTCATGGGATTCATGAATCTAGAGACGTAGCCAGGGGGTCTAGTGAACTTCGTTATCACATTGTTGTCTATGTTGTATGTGTGTGTGGCTACATTCTTCCTTGGTTAAGTAGAGTTTTACTTGCTTAAACATGCACAATAATTTTGACAATTTGATGTTTTCATGTTAATGTATTCATTAATGAGGAAATTTTAATTAACCCTATTGCCCTTATTCACATGCAATTGCATCAATAAAAGATATCATTTTGAATATTTGGATGCAGGAATATTCTCACCAACTTTTCAGATCACCTCCTCCATCAAGAAAACCTTAATCCATAGGGGTATTTCTCTCAACAATATTCCCCTTACATCTTTCTTGAAATCCACTTATGCCATGAAAAAGATTGATGATTCTTAGCTGCAAACTTGATAATATATACTTCTAATCTTGTGTTGACCTAGAAATCAATCACTCGCGTTACCGAGCGATCCAATCGATGAAGTGGTGTGATCTTTTATGTATCCCAATCACAAGTCTTCTTGACTCATTCTTGTAATGTAACACACCCACTATCATAGTTTAAAAATTTTGATTTTAATCTCCCCTTTAAAAAGGAACATCTCTAGATGCCTGCATTAGCGAAGTGCTAATCCCTGGTTCAATATCGGGATTCGGGGTTTCTAATGTCAAAACTCATTCACCCCTACGACTCGCGATCCTCTGAATCCCTATGCGCTCCTTACTCATTAAGTCCCCAGGCCAAGCCTGTGGTTTACTGCCTTTACGACCGTGGTCTTACCTTCTGTACGGGGCTACTCCTATCAGAGTTTTAGGATTTCCGTTGTCGTAATTCACGAGTCCTCAGAACTCGCAATTCTTCGATCCCCGATATGCCCCTAACGCATTAGCCCTCTATGCTATACAATATTCCATGTGACCACTTACCATAAGACCACCGCCGTATAACCTCCCATCAGGATTTTGGCATTTGTGATGACACAAAACACATGTCCCCAGGACTCGCAATTTCCAGATTCACGACGCGCCTTTCTGTTCATGCTAGCCCCACTGGCTTAGCCCCCGGGTCCACACAACCAACTCCGTGACCACTACCTTATTCCCGTCGGGGCTACGGGGTTTCCCATGTCACAAGACCCACGTCCACGGGACCCGCAGTATCCCGATTCCCAACTCTCTCCGCATGCTCGACACACGTCCCTTGGATCAATGGTTATGAAGATGTCGGGAATTCGCATATCGTCGTTTGGTAATGGAAGGGTTTCATGTCTTTGAAATCACCGATACGCCGATTCCCGATATGCCGAACTCCGACTCTCTGGGATCTCTCGCCACGCGTCCTCGCTGATGGACGGTGTTGACCCCATCGGGAAATCTTGGATCGTGATTTCCTGTTGCGAGCATTCCATGTCCTTGGAAACTTCGATTTTCCCGATCTGCGACTTTCGTCCGATCTCTGACACATGTCCCGTGTGAACGGACGACTCGGATCTTATCGATAAATCGCGGATCGTGATTCCGGGTGGCAAGAGTTCTATGTGTTTGAAATCCCCGATATGCCGAACTCCGACTCTCTGGGATCCTTTGCCACCTATCCCTGTTGTTTGGATGGTTCAGATACTATCGGGATATCGCGGATCGCGATCTCCTGTTGCATAATTTCCTTACCATCGAAAACTCCGATAAACAAAACGTCGACGGTGCCCGATCCTTTTGCCACCTGTCCTCGCAGATGAACGGCCGGGATTGATTCTCGGGGTTTTGGGACTTATGATGTCCTAGTTCTCATGGCCTCGAGAACTCCGATTTTTCGATGGGCCAATTGTCGATGGTTCCCGATGGTAGCCACCTGTCTCACGGATGGACGGCTATGATTGCACCGGGATTTTCCTATGGGTTTCCCGACTCATCCCAGATGATGGACACCTGTCCTTCACTCTAACTCTAGTGGTCCCACCTTGCTTACGTCACCGTCGGGATATCACCGATCATGATTCCCAGCGACGCAGTTTCCTTATCTTCGAAAACCCTGATTTCCCGATTCACGACTCTACGGGATCCTCTGACACGCATCCTCGAACAATGGACGATCCAGATCTGATCGGGAAATCATGTATCGCGATTCCAATATGTATGAGTCTTTTGTTTCCAGAAACCCCGATTTCCCGACCCCCGACTTTACGGGATCTCCTGACACGCGTCCTGCACAATGGACGGTCCGGATCTGATCGAGAAATCACGTATCACGATTTCAATATGTAACGGTTTTATACTCCCCAAATCTTCGATGGTAAAAATCCCGACGCCTCCCAAACGCTGACACGCGTCCTGTCGGGATCAACGGCTAGGATCTGTTCTCTGCACACTAGAGTTTAACTCCGATGCATCTTCTCAAGATTTGACGGTTGTCAGGACTATGATCCAATATCTGACAGTTCAGATCATTTCCTCGCATGCCTACCCCTGCGCTTAACCCCTGCGCGGCTTCTCCAGATCCAATGGCTGACGGGTAATTGGACCGAGATCTAACGGTCTAGATTCGTTCGTTTGGGTCTTGGAGTTTACGATCCCAATTTCCCGTTGCTCACGATGATAGAGGACAAAGGGTCAAGGTATGTAACGCCTTTGTTACTCCCGTCAATCTAATGGTCGTGAATGACTATGAGTCCTCCGACGAGATCTCATCCATCGACTTATTTCATCTCACTACACTACTATCTTGGAACCTTAATAGGATCGTTTCTCCTCATACAGGGTTAATAAGGCCTGTGTGTTCGAGTCCTTATTCTGGGTTCTTGGTGAACCTTCCCAAGGAGGGAATCTCTGTGAAGAGATCCTTGCCGGGGCATTCCCGGGAATAGATAAAGGGAGACAGCTTCCCGAGAGCGGTTGGGCATGATTAGATTCATTTATCAACATAAGTCAAACACGGTTTCCTCGATGTCAAGCATATATCGACTCATTCATATCAAGCACTACGTGGACATTCTCACGCTAAAATCATTTACTATCTCATGGTTCTATGAGCTAATATATACTCCTTATTTAACAATTACTGCACAGACATTCTTTCACAGAAAACATTTACAATTCCACCAGTCTATGAACATATGTGACAGCATATAAATTTCAAATGCAATATAAGMAAAACACTTATCARAAATAACTTCAGCAATGGAAGCAACTGCTGAGAGGGGTGCTCGTTTCCACCCAACCATAGGCGTAGTGACTCCTAATGGATTTACCACTAGCCACCCCCGAGCTGAGACCACGATGTCCTGAGACCTACGCCT
Source organism: Picea glauca (assembly GCA_000966675.3). NCBI lineage: Eukaryota > Viridiplantae > Streptophyta > Pinopsida > Pinales > Pinaceae > Picea > Picea glauca. Next base: position 236,546 of record JZKD02S0465576.1, on the reverse strand, counting down.
CTATGTCTGCCAGTGCCCAGGAGCGAAGGTTACAATCCCCTCCTCTCTATGGTCACTCACTCTGCATAGAACTTCCAGAGTTCCCCTTGTGTCTGCCTGCTTCAATCACTTCTGCCATATGCCTTATCCTCTCATGAGGTTGCGTGTGGCACAATTACCCTCGCACTGGTCAGTCATGATGGCTCTATGGATAGGCGATTCACCTCCCCATCCCTCATCAAGCCATCAACCTACC
>JZKD02S0465576.1:194712-219890 GCA_000966675.3 Picea glauca | reverse complement strand
GGAGATCGTATGCAAAAGTTACGACCCCGGGAAGTTGATGTACTAACTTACCCAAACGGGGCCCACATGACTTTTGGTGTTTCATCTCCTAGGGTTAGGTTTTTGGATGTCTATGGTTTTTGGCATTCTATTTTATTATAAAAATTCCTTCATAGCCTCATTGTAATTTTTCTTCTTGCGAATGCGCACAGGCGTCACATCTCTTCTCAGAGATAACCCGCCACCATTCCAGCAAGCTTGTTTTTGCTGCATTTTACAGTTTCAGCTTATTTCGTTATTAAATAGAAAACATGTTTTACTATATCTCTATTATTTTTTGTTAAGAACCTATTAATAATCTGTATTCATTTCATTCTGCTCATAAAATCCAGATTAGTGGTATCAGAGCGGTCTTCTCCTTGTCGTCTTAATGCATGTCCCCAACGAGGTCGGAGTACAAAGAGTTGGGTCTTGAGCTTGTTTCTCTTGAGGACAGAAGCTCTCACACGCCCAATCGACCTTTCATGGTAGGAGAAAAGAAATATGATGGAACAGAAGATCCTTTCAAACTGTTGATTGAGGAAGCCCTCATGCAACAGAGGAACGAGATGATGGATAGTTTCATGCAAATCCTTTGGCGACTACCAACAGGCAACGCATCTTCTTCAAAAGAGACCAAGTAGTGTCTGATTTCACAAATATCTTCCATACCTTGCACACCAAGTTGGGTATCAAAAATCTAGAGCGACATCTAGTGCTCAAGTATCACGATGCTCTGCATAGATACATCCAGACCGAAATGGAATTTTTGGACATCTCATCCTTGGGCGCGGCCTACTGATATGCCGTCAAAATCGAGCAGAAGCTCAAACAAAAGATGCAACAATTTGGGCCTAGGATCCCCTCACAAAAAAAGATGGGAAAGGAAGGCCCCAACCCACAGAACAAAGGACAGAGCAAAGATGGACAGTATCAGGACAACCAGTCCAAGACGCAAGGAAAGAAGGACATCGGAAAGACGGAGAATGATACCAGGAAGTGGTGCGACTTCCATAAGATCCCTTGGCATAACACTATTGACTTTCGATCAAAGCAGTCCTTGGTGGCCGAAGTGAAAGCCTCTAAATCAGATGTGGATTCTGACTCTGAGCCAGAACCATAAAGGGGAAGACGGATCATTGACATGGAACCCAGTGCCACCATTTCTACCACCAAGCTCCAGCTTGGTGAACCAGAAAAGCAAGAAGAAGGAGAGCACCTCTTCCATTCATGGATGTGGGTAAAAGGCACCTTGCTACACTTCATCATTGATAGTGGTAGCCAGAAGAACCTCATCTCAGCAGAGGTCATCGAGTGGCTCACCCTGCCAACAACATCGCCCCCACAACCCTACACCATTGGATGGCTCCACCAAGGAAGTGATCTCCGCATCAGCCAACAGTGTTGACTGTCGTACGACATCAAGCCCTTCAAAGACAAGGTATTATGTGATGTTGCTCCTCTCAAAGTTTGTGATGTTCTTTTAGGCCAACCTTATTTATGGAAATGTTATGTTGTATATGAGTCTAGGCCTCGTAGTGTTATTATTACTTTGAACAGGAAATTGTACAGTATACCCGAGGCAGTCCCACCTAGTGTTATTTCCTTGATCTATGCTAAGCAATGCAGGAAGGTCATCTCTCAGACGGGGAAGTTTGTCTTCTTCGTGGTTCTCTCTCAAAATAAGAGAAATATCACAGCCACATCCAAGGTCTCTACGGACGACCTCTCCACACAACAAAAGTAAGTAGATAAGGTCGTGGAAGAATACTCATATATCTTCTCCTCACCTACAAGGGTACCTATGCACTTCCAGGTCAAGCACCCCATCGATCTGACCCTTGGCTCACTGCTTCCTAATGGGCTAGTATATCACCGCTCTTTGTTAGAGAATGAGGAGATCAAGCAATATATCCAAAAACTGCTCCACAAGGGGCACATCTGTCCTAGCTCATCACCTTGTGGGAGCCCAATCGTGTTGGTACAGAAGAAAGATGAAACCTGGAAACTCTGTATTGATTACCCGGATCTGAATAAAATCACAGTCAGAAACTGGTACCTGATTCCCCAAATCGACAACCTCCTTGATCAACTCATGGGGGCCAAATACTTCAGTAACATTGATCTAAAGTCCGGCTACCACCAGGTCCCGATAGAACAAACAGTTGTATGGAAGACCGCCTTCAAGTCATTTGAATGGTTGGTCATGCCCTTTGGTTTGACAAATTCTCCAACCACTTTCATGAGTATGATGGATGATATCCTACGACCATTCACCAATACTTTTGTAGTGGTGTATCTAGATGGCATTCTAATTTACAGCAAGACTTAGGTCGAACACTTGCAACATATTCAGCAAGTTCTGCACACCCTGCGGTAGCACAAGCTATACGCCAACTTGGAAAAATTCTCCTTCGGCATGGACAGGGTCCATTACCTAGGATACATCATTGATCAACATGGAGTACAAGTGGATCCATCCAAGATCCAAGTCATCTGTGACTGGCCAGCCCCAACAACACTCATTGAGCTTCGGAGCTTCTTGGGCCTTGCCAATTTCTACCGCAGGTTCATGTTGGGATTCTACCATATTGCATGGGCCCTCAGCCAAATAAACAGGGGTGGTGGTAAGGATAAATTTTCATGGGGTCGGTCCCAACAACAAGTGTTCGATGATTTGAAGCAACCCTTGTGCTCAACCCTAGTACTTTCACTACCAGACCTACAGCATCCCTTTGAAATTGAGACAGATGCTTCAAACTATGTGGTGGGCGTCATTCTCACTCAGCACGGCCACCCCGTGGCCTATCATAGTGAGACACTATCAGATACTGTCTGTAAGTACCCTACTTATGAAAAGGAAATGTACTCCATTGTATAAGTCTGGTGCCAATGGAGACATTACATTCTTGGGAAGGAGATAGTCATCCACATTGATCATAAATCACTGTAGTTCATGGAGACACAGGGAAAATTGTAGAATGATCGCCATCAAAAGTGGTCCACATACTTGCAGCAATTCCACCTCAACATCAAGTATAAAATAGGAAGCACCAATCATGTCATTGATTGCCTCAGCGGACCGCCAGTCGAAGCACTCACCACGGTGCTAGGCTCTTGCGGCCATGAGACATCTGGATGGTCCTAACTCTATGAGATAGAACCTGACTTCACCACCACCTACCAAATGTTGGGTGAAAATGCAGTTGTCGATAGTTTCCATCTTAAGGATTGGTTGTTGTGTCATCTAGACCATATTTTTGTTCCATCAAGTGAGTGAGGGAAGATGATCTGGGAAGCCCACTACAGTCGGGTGGAAGAACACTTCGGCATCGAAAAGACAGTGGCGATGCTACAGAAACATTTCTAATGTCGAAACTTCAACAGGAGGTCAACAAGTATATCAGGTCTTGCACTACCTACGTTATTGCCAAACCGACCACTAAGAAATAGGGCTTGTACACCCCTCTTCCTACTCCTGACAGACCATGTGAATACATCTCAATGGACTACATGTCATGCCTCCCATCCACTAAGCGGGGAAATGACTGTGTTTTTGTGGTTGTTGATCGCTTTTCTAAGATAGCGATTATGGTTGCCTGCAAGAAGAGAATTACAGCAGAGGCCACTTCCAAGCTCTTCTTTGAACGAGTCTGGGTACATTTTGGAATCCCACAAACCATTGTCTCAAATCACGATAGTCGATTTATCAACACATTCTGGTTGAGCCTCTGGTCACTGTTGGACACCAAGATCACCAAATCCATGGCCTTCCACCCCCAGAAAGATGGCCAAACCGAGGTTGTAAATCGAATGATTGTGCATATATTTCACATGTATAATTCAAATCACCCTTGCACATGGGATGAGAGCCTCCCCTATGTCTAGTATAGCTACAACCATGCCCTGCATAGCTCAACCGGCCACAGCCCCTTTCAAGTGGGGTTGGGATTCCAACCATTGGGTCCCATAGATGTTGCACTTCCCCTTGGGGTCACCTCGACTGAATCATCTCTTGCTCCAACTGAATCTGACAAAGCCACTCGACTCATTGAGTATATCTAGCACATCTACCAACAGGTTCAGAATATCCTACATAAGTCTAATGATAAGTACAAACAGCGCCATGATCAACATCGGGTGCCACATAAGTTTCAGGTGGGCAACAAAGTTTGGTTGCATTTGAAGAAAGAACACCTTACAGGACCCCATTGGAAGCTTCACCCACTCATTTATTGGCTATACAATATCACCAAGTCTGTGGAGGACAATTCTTTTGAGCTCAACATTCCTCCCTTCCTTGCCTTGCACCCAGTGTTCAACATGGATCTCCCACCATTATTGGACACCTCAGAAGTAACAGAACAGCTAACATCAATAGATCTCAACCATGACTGCATAAAATAGGCATCCAATTATCTTATTGTGGACACACACATCAAGGGTACTCAAAAACAAAGGATCCATCTTTATTGAGTCATCAAAGCATGGCAACTTCTGCACCAAGGCAAGTGGCTCACCCGGGGCCAAATTCAACAGAAATTTCTTCATCTGATGGGGGACCTCAATGCAATGGACACCATTTATTCCTAAGGATGGAGGATTGATCCAGATGGATATTGGTGGCCACCCACCTTTTCCAACTGGCTCAAAATAGTTTTTTGACAATTTTGGCAATTTACTATTTTTAGCAGTTTTAACTTCCGGGGCCATTTTGAGGGCCTAAATGAAGGTTTTTTGGGATAGATATCCTCAATGATATCTGAAGGCATGATTGATCCCCAAAAAATAATCTCCTTGGAAATACCTTTCCAATGGGATTTCACACTCCTAAAACAGATATCGTATGCAAAAGTTACGACTCAGGGAAGTTGATGTACTAACTTACCCAAACAGGGCCCACATGACTTTTGGCACTTCATCTCCTAGGGTTAGGTTTTTGGATGTCTAGGGTTTTTGGCATTCTGGTTTATTGTAAAATGGCCTTCAAAGCCTCATTTTAATTTTTCTTCTTGCGAATGTGCGCAGCCATCACATCTCTTCTCAGAGATAAGCCGCCACCATTCCAGTAAGCTTGTTTCCGCTGCATTTTACAGTTTCAACTTATTTCTTTATTGAATAGAAAACCAGTTTTACTATATCTCTGTTATTTTTTGTTAAGCACCTATTAATAATTTGTATTCATTTTTTTATGCTCATAAAATTTGGATCAGTGGTATCAGAGCGGTCTGCTCCTTGTCGTCTTAATGCATGTCCCCAAGGAGGTCGGAGTACAAAGAGTTGGGTCTCGAGCTTGTTTCTCCTGAGGATAGAAGCTCTCACACACCCAAGCGACCTCTCATGGCAGGAGAAAAGAAATATGATGGGCCATGATATCCTTTCAAATTGTTGATTGAGGAATCCCTCACGCAACAGAGGAACGAGATTATGGATATTTTCGCGCAAATCCTTCGGCGGCTACCAACAGGCGATGCATATTCTTCGAACGGAGGTGCTGCCTCCTTCAAGGTACAAATAAACTTCAATATTCCTATATTTGAAGGTCATATAGACGTAGATGTTGTAGACAAGTGGTTGAATCTACTAGAAGGGTATTTTTTTGTCCATAACTTTTTGAATAGAGAAAAGATTACTTTTGCGCTCCTCAAAGTCGTTCCCCATGTCAAAGATTGGTGGGAAACCTTCTATGAGCAAAAGGAAACAAAGGAAACCTCATTATTTTTAGTCATGGCCACCTGGGAATCCTTTAGGGATGTTATTGAGGAACAATACTACCCTGTTGGAAGTTATGACGAAGAGTATACCAAATGGACCACACTGTCGTAAGAAAGAGACCAAGCAATGCCCAATTTCACAAATATATTCCATATAACCTTGCGCACCAAGATGGGTATCAAATATTCGTAGCAACATCTAGTTCTCAAGTATCATGGTTCTCTTCATAGATACATCCAGACTGAAATGGAATTTTTGGACATCTCATCCTTGGGCGTGGCCTATCGATATGTCGTCCAAATCGAGTAGAAGATCAAACAAAATACGCGGCACTTTGGGCCTGGGTACCCCTCACAACAAAATATGGGAAAGGGAAACCCCAACCCACAAAAAAAAATACAAAGAAAATATGGACAGTATCAGGACAACCAATCCAATTCGTAAGCAAAGAAGGACACCGAAAAGACAAAGAAAGATACCGGGAAGTGGTGCGACTTCCATAAGAGCCCTTGGCATAACACTATTGACTATCGCTCAAAGCAGTCCTTGGTGGCTGAAGTGAAAGCCTCTTAATCATATGTGGATTCTGACTCTAAGCCAGAACCAGAAAGGTGAAGACAAATCATTGAGGCGAAACCCAGTGCCACTGTTGCTACCACCAAGCCACAACCTGGTGAACCAGACGAGCTAGAATAAGGAGAGTTCCTCTTCCATTCACAGATGTGGGTAAAACACACCCTAATACACTTCATCATTGATAGAGGTAGCTAGAAGAACCTCATCTCAGCATAGGTCATCAAGTGGATCGCCCTACCAACAACGCCGCACCCACAACCCTACACCATTGGATGGCTCTGCCAAGGAAGTGATCTTCGCGTCATCCAATAGTGTCGATTGTTGTACGGCATCAAGCCCTTCAAAGACGAGGTATTATGTGATGTTTCTCCTCTTGAAGTTTGTGATTTTCTTTTGGGCCAACCTTATTTATGGAAACGTTATTTTGTATATGAGTCTAGGCATCGTAGTGTTATTATTACTTTGAACAGGAAATTGTACAGGATACCCGAGGCAGTCCCACCTAGTGTTATTTCCTTAATCTCTGCTAAGAAATGTAGGAAGGTCATATCTTAGATGAGGAAGTTTGTCTTATTGTGATTTTCTCTCAGAATAAGAGAAATATCATAGCCACATCCAGGGTCTTTATGGCCAACCTCTCCACACAGCAGAAGCAAGTAGATAAGTTCATGGAAGAATACTTAGATATCTTCTCCTCAACTACAGTGGTACCTCTACACTATCAGGTCAAGCACCCCATCAATTTGACCCCCAATGCACCGCTTCCCAATGGGCCAATCTATCATCGTGCTTTGTTAGAGAATGAGGAGATCAAGCGATAGATCTAAGAATTTCTCCACAAGGGGCATATCTGTCCCATCTCATCACCTTGTGATAGCCCAATCATGTTGGTATAGAAGAAAGATGGAACCTGGCGACTCTATATTGATTACTGGGCTCTGAATAAAATCACAGTCAGAAATGGGTACTTGATTCCTTGAATCAACAACCTTCTTGATCAACTCATGAGGGCCAAATAATTTAGTAAGATTGATCTAAATTATGGATACCACCAGGTCTCGATAGAATAGACAGATGTATGCAAGACCGCCTTCAAGTCAAAGGAAGGCCTTTTTGAATGGTTGGTCATGCCCTTTGGTTTGACAAATGCTCCAGCCACTTTCATGAGGATGATGGATGATATCCTGCGACCATTCACCAATACTTTTGTAGTGGTGTATCTGGATGACATTCTAATTTATAGCAAGACTTGGGCCGAACACTTGCAGCATATTCAACAAGTTATGCACACCCTGCGGCAGCACAAGCTATACACCAACTTGGAAAAATGCTCCTTCGGCATGGACAAGGTCCATTACCTGGGATACATCATTGATCAACATGGCGTACATGTGGATCCAGCCAAGATCCAAGTCATCTATGACTGGCCAGCCCCAACAACACTCACTGAGCTTCGGAGCTTCTTGGGCCTTGCAAATTTCTACCGCAGGTTCGTGTTGGGATTGTCCCATATTGCATGGGCCCTCAGCCAAATAAATAGGGGTGTTGGTAAGGAAAAATTTGCATGGGGTCAGTCCTAACAACAAGCGTTCGATGAATTGAAGCAACGTTTGTGCTCTGCCCAAGTACTTTCACTAAAAGACCTGCAGCTTCCCTTTGAAATTGAGACAGATGCTTCAGACTATGTTGTGGGTGTCGTTCTCACTTAGCATGGCCACCCTGTGGCCTATCATAGTGAGACACTGTCAGATACTTTCCATAAGTACCCTACTTATGACAAGGAAATTCACTCCATTGTACAATCCTGCCGCCAGTGGAGACATTACATTCTTGGGAAAGAGACAGTCGTCCACACTGATCATAAGCCACTACACTTCATCCAGACACAGGGAGAATTGCAGAATGGCTACCATCAAAAGTGGTCCACATACTTGCAGCAATTACACCTCAACATCAAGTATAAAATAGGAAGCACCAATCATGTTGTTGATTTCCACAGCAAACCTCCAGTCACGGCACTCACCACGGTGCTAGACTCTTGCGGCTATGAGACATCTAGATGGCCCCAACTCTATGAGACAGACTTTGACTTCGCCACCACCTACCAAATGTTGGGTGAAAATTTATTTGTCGATACTTTCCATCTTCAGGATGGGTTGTTGTGTCGTCTAGGCCATATCTATGTTCCATCAAGTGAGGGAGTGAAGGTGATCTGGGAAGCCCACTATAGTCGGGTGGTAGGACACTTTGACTTTGAAAAGACAGTGGCAATGCTACAGAAATATTTCTATTGGTCGAAACGTCAATAGGAGGTTAGAAAGTATATTAGGTCTTGCACTGCCTGCGCTATTGCCAAACTGACAACTAAGAAACAGGGCCTGTACACCCCTCTTCCTACTCCTGAAATGCCATGGGAATCCATCTCAATGGACTACATGTCAGGCCTCCCATCCACCAAGTGAGGAAATGACTGTGTTTTTGTGGTTGTTGATCGCTTTTCTAAGATAGTGATTCTAGTTGCTTGCAAGAAGAGAATCACAGTAGAGGACACTGCCAAGATCTTCTTTGAATGAGTCTGGGTACATTTTTGAATCCCACAAACCATTGTCTCAGATCGATATATTTTATTTCTCAGCACATTCTGGTCGAGCCTCTGGTCACTAATCCACGGCCTTCCATCCCCAGACAGATGGCCAAACCGAGGTTGTAAATTGAATGATTATGCATATCCTTTTCATGTATAATTCAAATCAACCTCGCACATGGGATGAGATCCTCCCCTATATCCATCATAGCTAAAACCAAGCCCTGTATATCTCAACTGGCCACAGCCCCTTTCAAGTGGGGTTGGGATTCCAACCATTGGGTCCCATAGATGTTGCACTTCCCCTTTCAGTCACCTTGACCGACTCATCTCCTGCTCCAACTGAAGATGACAAAGCCACCAGTTTCATTGAGAGGATCCAGTACATCCACCAACAGGTTTAGGATATCCTACAAAATTCCAATGACAAGTACAAACAACGCCATGATCAACATCGAGTGCCACATGAGTTTCAGGTGGCGACAAATTTTGGTTGCACTTGCAGAAAGAATGCCTTATAGGACCCCATAAAAATCTTCACCCACTCCATTATGGGTCATACACTATCACCAAGGTCATGGGGGACAATTATTTTGAGCTCAACATTCCTCCCTTCATTGGCCTGCACCTAGTGTTCAATGTGGATCTCCTTCGCCCTTATTTCCAACCATTATTGGACATCTCAGAAGTAGCAGAATAGCTGACACCAACAGATATCAACCCTGAATGCATACAACAAGAATCCAATGATCATATTTTGGACACACAGATCAAGGGCACTCGACAACAAAGGATCTAGCTTTATCGAGTCGTCAAAGTAGGGCAGCTTCTGCACCAAGGCAAGTGGCTCACTCAAGGCCAAATTCAGTAGAAATTTCCTCATCTGATGGGGGACTTCAACACAATGGAGACCATTTCTTCCTAAGGATGGAGGATTGATCCATATGGATATCATTGGCCACCCACCTTTTCCAACTGGATCAAAACAGTTTTCTGACAATTTTGTCAATTTACTATTTTTAGCAGTTTTAACTTTCGGGGCCATTTTGAGGGCTTAAATGAAGGTTTTTCGAGATCAATCTCCTCAATGATAGCCTAAGGCATGATTGAGCCCCCAAAATGAATCTCCTCGACGATACTTTTTCAACGGGCTGTCACATGCCTAAAACAGAGATCGTATGAAAAACTTACAACCCCGGGAAGTTGATGTACTAACTTACCCAAACAAGGCCCACGTGAGTTTTGGCGCTTCATCTCCTGGGGTTAGGTTTTTGGATGTCTATGGTTTTTGGCATTCTGGTTTATTGTAAAAATGCCTTCAGATCCTCATTGTAATTTTTCTTCTTGTGAATGCGCGCAACCGTCACATCTCTTCTCAGAGATAAGCTGCCACCATTCGAGCAAGCTTGTTTCCGTTGCATTTTACAGTTTCAGCTTATTTTGTTATTGAATAGAAAACCAGTTTTATTGTATCTTTGTTATTTTGTATTAAGAACCTGCTAATAATATGTATTCATTTCGTTCTACTCATAAAATCTGGATCACAAAAGGAAATGAAATATTGAAGAGAAAAGAGACTATAAAAAAAAATTGCAATAAAACCAAGAAGATTGAAACAAGGTAAAAAATAAGTAGTCGAAAATAATATTGTGTAAAAAATTGAGATGCAAAAGAAACTAAAGTGAATCCATAGAAAATAAAATCTCTAAGTTTGACGATCATCCTTGATAATCGTGTTTTGATGATGAAAAATATGATGGCATGGTCCTATATTTGTAAAATGGTTAGATTAGCCTCAAATGAACATGTATGATGAAAATTTGTATATGTACTTGAGTCAAATGATGATTTAATTTTCAAAATTTTACTCACTCAAAAAATATTGAAAACATGATAGAAATGGACTCACGTAAAATATATGTTTTTTTTTACAATGAATCCATTTGATGCAATGAGGTTGATCCCCTTTTATATCGTTTTCACTTATATGAATGTGTCTTTTACATTAAATTAAAAACATTATTGGAGCATTATAATCCAACACCCACTCTCTATAATATCAAGAAATGAGGCCTTTAGAGCTCGAGAAACAACTTCAAGATCTTAAAAACTCGGGTAGGAGTGTAATGTGAGTGTACGAACTCACTACCCAGAGGTATTTGACGGCTCGTCGAGGAACATACAAGAGGATCTCAGTGATCAAGCAGAGAACTTCACTGATTTCGAACAAGGACTTGATTGGACTTTGGGGATGGTCGGGCATGAGGTCAAGAGACAAACTGCAGAAAGGCCGACTCAGGTTGGGTAAAAATTTACTTGGACAATATCACGACAGATGATCAAACTCGGGCAGCATGACATTGACATAAGTTCACGATGCAGAAGACAACGCAAAACTCTCCATGTGTTTGGAAGAATAACCAAATGGAGGAGGACATAGCTCTATGTAGCGAGAACATATTCCTATGGTCATATTAAATCCCAAATCTTGACAACAAACGAAAGGATATGCTTTGTCTAAGGGCGACTCATTGTGCTGCCATAAAAAGAAAATAAATTTCCCGTCCTCTTTTTGGGTATATTTGATTTTTTTTGTCTTTTTCAATATTTTGAAGAGCTTTAAAAAGAATAAAAGAATGCTACGTTACAAAGGAGGAATGAGTGTCAGAAGCATACTAGTTCCAAGTGCAAGGAACACACTAATTCTCATAGCAAGGAGACATGTGTAGGAAAAGGACACTAGAGGAAAATTCCTCCATGGATCAAGGTGTCAGGTCACAGAGGTAAAGTGCTACAAGGCTTGCGTATAAGGCATGCTTCAAAGGTTCATTTGAGAGAAAAATGAAGTCGACATTAGGCCAAAGACGGAGAGATGAAACTATGATTATCAAGACATGATGAAACCCCCTTCAATGTATTTTTCACAAGCCCAGAGAAGGTAAGCTTGGTAGTTTTTCATTTTTAGAGAGTCTGAAAAAGCATAAAAGAAGACTCTGTTGGGGTACCTTTTTCGAAGGTAGTATAGTCGGTTCAAAAAAGGGGTAAACTAGCACTGAAAAGACGTCTATTCAAAACCATTTTAACAAGTGTGACAAAGACAAGATCACTCGGCAATATTTTCAATTTTAAGGAGTCTAAAAAGAGCTTAACTATGGACTCACAACCTTTTTCTAGATTTAGTCTCCTTAGACCGAAAAAGTATAAAATCTACTTAGGAGAACTCTCTTGGCGAGACGAATCTCCCAAGGTGTACCTTTTTCCTCCTTAATCTACAGGCCGAAAAAAGGCATAAACTCATGCCAATAGATTTTTTTCTGAACCAATTCAACGAGTGTGAAAGAGCAAGGTCACTCGACGATATTTTCAATTTTAAAGAGTCTGAAAAGAGCTTAACTATGGACTCTATAGGGGATTTTCTTCTGCACCAGTTTAACGAGTGTGAAGGAACAAGGTCACTCAGTAATCTTTTCAATTTTAGGGAGTCTGAAAAGAGCTTAACTATGGACTCCATGGGGGTTCCTTTTTCGTAAATTTAGTCCCTCGGGCTCAAAAAAGGGTTAAACTTATACCTGAGAATACTCTTCTAGCGAACCAAAGTTCCTATATTACCTTTGTTTGTACAATTGTCCGTACAGACAGACATGCCTTCAAATTTTATTTTGGCGAGCATGAAGGACAACAAGATTGCTCGACAATCTTTTCATGTTTAGAGATTCTAAAAAGGGATTAAAAGAAGACTCATTTTCTGGGAGTCCTGAGGGTGAGGTCAAGAGGGATGACACATCAGACATATGAGGCTCAATATCGTAATCATGACAGGACTAACAAGGACTCCCAAGCCTAAAGTCATTAACGATGACATGGACACCAAAATGCAACCAAGATCTTCCTAGGGCATCCATGTAAAGGTAGGCTCTACCACCTCACCACGGCACTTTTAAAACAATAATGACAGTTCTGTGTCACATTTCGGTGAGATCAATCCTATGGCAAAGTGAAAAAGACAACGAGATGCAAAAAGTGGGGGTGGAATCCTAACTTAAATGCAAAAAGTTGGAAAAATAACTTTTACCAAAGAATCTTTTAAAGTGACCCATCTCCCAAAAATTTTCCAAACCAAAAGTGAAATGTATCATAACATCCAATGAGAAACTCAAGAACCACGTTAAATGATTTACAAGCCAGAAAAAATGAAAAAAGGGTTCGAAAAAGTGGCAAAAAAGGCCAAAAAAGTCTATAAATAGAAGCTGACAACTCATTTTCACCATTGCAAATTGAGAATTAACCAAAAAGATAAAAAGACCCCTTTTCTAAAAGAGTTGATTTTGGGAGCTTCAGAGGACGAAATGAACTTTCTCTCAGACCAAGTAAGTACAAACTAACCCCTCTTGCATTTCCATACTTCCTTTCTGCATTTCTTTTGGTTTTGGGGGGGGCATGCCCTTTTAAATAAGGGTGGCCCTACGTGTATGCGGGTTTTCCAAGGACAGCCCGCATATGCCCATAGGAAAAAAACAATCTACCCACGTGCATACGCGACTGTGTCCAAGACAACCCGCGTACACCCTCAATAGCATAGAAAAAATGAAAAGCAAGAGCCAACTCCCCCCATGAACTTGTCATGTAACAGGATGTATTTGCACTGGAGAGAGAGGGAGCACGAGGATATAGATATCTTGGTCAATGAGGACCCTGTAGCTATGGTCATGTTGAGACAATGCGGGTTATGGAAGTTTTTCCGGTGTCCATTCATGAGGGCACAACCCAGGTTGTTGAATGCCTTGGTGGATTACTGGCACCCTGACATTAAGGCGTTTATGCTCGAGGGGCATTCGTTGAATCCAATGACTAAGGACATCTACTTTCTAACTGGCCTCTCAAGGAGAGGAGAACCAGTCAACTTGTGTTATTTTCCCCCTAGGCCCCACAACATCACCTAGTTGATTGGAATGTATTGTGAGGCTAGCACTGAGAAAGTAGGTTCTCAGGTGTAGATCCACAAGATTACCAACCTATCACTAAAAGTGATAGTTTTACTTATTGGGCATATCACTGGATCTGTGGCCTTACATCAAGCCTCTCGGGCACATATGCATTGTGCAGTGCAGTGCTTAAATGCATGATTGTTCGACTGGAGCACGACCATGCCTAACTGCATGAAGAGACAGCTCACCGAGTGTCACGGGCGAAGTAACAAAAACTTCAGATTTGGTACCATTTTATGTTCATTATTCTTTGAGAGGGTACCTAGTCTTAGTCCGTGAGAGACTGTGTGGGGGCATGTGGCCTCTCTCCCAGCAGTGTGTATATGGGAAGCATTGCTTCTGCAACAAGGGGGAGGGAGGACAATAGAGGCCTTCAATGATGCATTTTTCGACTGGTGGGCACGATAGATTCCGGCGATAGAGGACTACCCCTACGTCAGGATCAATTTTTATAGGGATCCGTACATGCTCGTACCTCTTGGAGCTGAGCGAGGAGAGATGGGTACATTTATTTTTTTAATTTATTTTAATTTTTAATTTATTTTTATATATATCATGTTTATGTGAATCGGAGTATCTGACAACTATGTATCTGTTTATGTACATATGTGGGACTAGTGAGTTCAGTAGACTTCACGAGGACCAGGCGATGTCCTCGACTATAGGCAGTACCAATAGCAACAATAGGGGGACCCCCAGCCGGAGAGGCTGAGAGAGTGTTGAGACGGGTGGAGCGGAACCTCACTGCGCTCACTCATACAGTGCCCATGGTCGAGATCGAGGATCTCCTGCCATCGATGCAGCCTCATGTAGTTGGGGTGCCATGGACCTGGGTCCAGCTTTTTTGGTGTTTGGAAAATGTCTTCGTTCACTATGGCAAGGCCAACAGGCCCCGTGCTTAGTTAGGGTGGACTACTTACATGCCGAGGGAACTCTTTTGTATATTTTTGAGGGCATAAGCCCCGCGATGTATGTTGGATATATTATTTTTTAGGCACTCATGCCCACCTATGTACTCTGAGAATTTTGATGTATATATGTGTGTGTGTGTGTGTGTGTGTGCGTGTGTGTGTGTGTGTATCTTTTATGTCTTATGGATAACATTTTTTACAAATGTATTTACATGTGTATGTGTGTGCTTCTTTTTATGTGTGTACAATATGTCAATCTAATACTTGATTATCTAGAGTATCGGTCATTTGATTTAGTCTCCTAGGAACATGGATATACGTAATGTAATCAAAACAATGTTCTAAGAGATGTACCCTAAGAAATCGTCGGTGTAGAGTAGGATCATAAACACGGTAAACCCCATTTAATTAGGACACAACCAGTTATGCATCTAAGTAGACTCGGAGCTGAGAGATACCATGCGACAAAGAGTCATGAAGCAATTTTATCACTGCGTTGTACTCAGCGACATTGTTTGTGGCGTCACCTAAACAGATACCTCCAGTAGATAGAAAATGGCCCTGAGGTGTGAAGATCACCCAAGCTGCAGAAGCAAGCCTCTGAGTGTGTTGGCTAGCGTCATTCGTGAACCCAACTAACACCTCTGATTCACTTGACATCTTCCACAGTGAAAAATATGACATCAAGAACAACACGTCCATAAAACAAAAAGACAAAAAAACTAATTGTATAAGAACTATACATATGTACAAGAAGTCACCCAAGGCGACCCAGCTACAAGTAATATTTATTGAGGTAGATCCCATTTCTAGGCTCCACTAAAGCATTTCCCTCAAAATCAACTAGACAATAAGCACCCTTCTTTAATAGCTCCTTCACAATGAAAGGTTCGAACCACATGGGTTTGAACTTGCTCGCCCCCAGGGGATCCTTATCTTGGTCGTAGACCAGGACAAGATCTCCTTCGGAGAAAATCCAAGGATGAATGAACTGATCATACTGACACTTGACTCTTTTCTTGTGAGCCTCATTAGCCAAGGTTGAATTGCGTCGTTGCTCATTGAGATGCTCGATATACAATAAGTGTTCCTCAAGCAGTGAAGTGTCTGGAAATAACTGTACTGCCAACTTTAGAGATGGGATCTGGCACTCTATAGGAAAGACTGCTTCCAGCCCGTAAACGAGTTGAAAAGGTGAGAAATTATGGCAGTCTTTACAAATGTTCGGTAGGCCCATAATGTCGAGTACAACATCAAATGTCAATTTGACTTGGCAGAATTGATCGTTCATTGTAGAATAGTATTGAGGGACTTATTCATAGCCTCCACCTGACCATTCACTTGTGGGTAGTAGGGTGATGAATGCTCTTACCTCAACCCAAGATTTGACGTTAAATCACACATGATTTTGTTCTGAAAGTGGCTTCCATGGTTAGTGAAAATGTCCTTCGAGATGTCGAACCTTGCTATTATCTAATTGAAAATAAAGAGAGCCATTGTCTCGCCATCATTATTGAAAGTTGGCATAGCTTCTACCCACTTTGTGAAGTATTCTACTGCTACAATGATATATTGATGCCCCCTGGTGGAGGTCGGGTGGCATGTAGTGAAATAAATCCCCCACTTGGTGAAGGGACCAATTGTAATGATGGGAAACATGGGAACAGAGTGTGCCCTCATCTTCTGAGAGAATACCTGACATGAGTGGGACTTCTTGACCGATTCAATGTAATCCTTGATTAACGTCGGCCAAAATTAATCGTCTTGTAGAATCTTTTGGGTTGTTTCCAACCCAGAAAAATGACCACCACATGATCCAGTGTGGAAGTCGTTAAGAATGAGCTCCACTTCTTCATGAGTGATGCACCGACAAAGGATGCAATCTACACCTCAGCGAAACAAAGTGTCATCGAGTATGAGATAATTTTTTGCCTGATGGCGTATATGTCAATGCTCATCACGAGAAGCAGAGACGGGGCACTTCAAAGTCTGGAGATAGACTAGTATATCTCCATACCAAGGTTCCGAAGATGAAATCAAAAAAATATCTCCTTTAATCGATGATTCTTTGGGCATAACATCACCTGATTCGATCAGAAGTTCTGAGCTAAGTTCTGCAAAGACCAATGACTTTTTTTATTTCGCAGAAACAAAATCCAAGTCAAATTCTTGGAGGGTGACTATCCATTTTCTGATCTTTTCATCTATGATGCGTTGTGTCAACATGTATTGAAAGGATTCACAATGACAACAATGGTGGTCTTACAAAGCAGAATATAATGATGGAACCATTGGACAGCATGCACTGCTACCAACGCTAGCTTCTCAACATGGGAGTAGTTGAGTTATGGTCCAACCAGGCCTTGGCTTAGGTAATAAATCACATTCTCTTAAAGCAGATCATCCTCTTGAACCAATACCATACTGACGGTCGAATCTGCAGTGGTCAAGTACAATAAGAAATCTTTATTATAATTGGGAGGTCGGAGCAGAGGGGCAGATGTGAGGGTGTGTTTCAATGCTTCAAAACAGTGTTGAGTGGCTTCATCCCAATAGAAAGGGACTCCCTTCTTCAGTAAATGCATAAACCCTTTAGTGATATCGACATAGTTTGCGATAAAACTTCGAAGAAAACTCACTTTACCCTATAAGATTTGAAGCTGAGGAACTGTGCACGGGGGAGGCAACTGAACTATTGCCTCAACCTTTAGAGGATCGACCATGATCCCTGTTGTCAAAAATATGAAACCTAGCAGATGACCCGATGTCACACAAAAACTACACTTGTTTAGATTCAAGTGAATCCGATAGTAGCAACATCTCTCAAAGATTACTCAGAGGTGCACGAGATGATTAGCTCTCTTACGATATTGTGATGCTAAATCATCGAGATAAGCCTCGACTATGTGTCTAATGTCGTGGAAATCAAAAGACATGGCTCGCTGAAAAGTGGCTCCAGCGTTCTTCAGGCCAAAAGGAATCTTCCGATAAGCAAATGTACCCCATGGACAACTAAAAGTTGTTTTATGTTGGTCTTTGGGCTTAATCTATATCTAAGTTTATCCCAAAAAACCATCCATGAAATAAAATACCTCACAACCTGCACACTCATCGACAATCTTGTCAATGAACGAGGTAGGGAAATTATCCTTTGGACAGACCTTGTTTAAATCATGGAAGTCCATACATACATGAATCGTTCCATGCTTTTTGTTGACCATAATGGGATTTGACACCCATTGAGTCAACTGAACGGGGTAGATGAAACCGGCTTTGAGCAGTTTCTCTACTTCAGCCTTAATAGTTTCCACTTTCCAAGGATTAAACAGAGGAAGCTTATGTTGGACCGGCTTGGCATCAAGATAAGTCATTATTTCATATTCGACAATTCTTAGATCAATTCCTGGTATTTCCTCGTAAGTCCAGGAAAAAACGTCACGGAATTCCTTAAATAAATCTGTATAGATCTGAATCTCCTCAGGGGAGCAGTCTGCTCTGACAAAGACATTCTCCATGATGCCAGGGGTTCTAGAAATGTCAATAGGTATCATTTCAGTAATGGTTTCCATATTACCCTTGGCATAAACTGTGTGTGTAGCCAGAGGATTAATAGGACAAGACCTATCTCCAGTCATAGTCAACACGAATTCTCCTGCCTCTATTCTTCTTAACTCTAGGAGGAAATAAGATCTGTGATGGAGATCATTCCAAGGTCTGTCCAGACCATTCAATGCCTCTAAAATCGCCTCATCAAAGGGAAAGACCAATTCTAAAGAATCGGTAGTGGCAAGGGAATCTTGAGCCCAAATAAGCTTGAGAACTAGATCTAACTCTGGTGCAGGAGTCATATTAGGGTCGGCTAAAGATTGTTGGACAATAGAGTACGCAACTTCTGTCGCAGATAAATTCATGGACATACCAGGATTCCCTGTCCCTTCCATCAAGGTCGATGGGGAAGGAAGAGTCCACAGATAATTAAAGTAAGTCATACGGAACAATGAAAATTGAAAGATCTCAGCCCTAGGTTGTTCAAGGACAGTCGATATCATCTTGACATCACTAGAAGGAGGAAGGTAATCAAAAGTACCCATCAACGGTGGGCACAAACCAACCCCCACATTGACAAAGTCGAGTTGTGGATTATCAATCATCGGGACCGTGGATGCCCCTGATGAAGGGTCAAGCCTGGAGAAGGACAACTGATCAATGGTCACGATTCGACCCTCGGTGGAAATAACAAGACCTGAAAAATTGTGGCAACCATTGCATGCATGGAATATGTCCAACTCCTTCCTAACAATGGGTTGTAGTCGAGAGGTGCATCGACCACTTCAACTTCAACGCACATGGTCTTCCCTCCTAACTGCACAGGGTAAGAAGGGATGATTACATGTGGTCTAAAAGAACGACCATCGAAAGCAGTAATCAAAGTAGGTGACGGAGACAAAACGGGTTGGTTAATGGCCTTGTTTCGCCTCTTTTGTCACCTAAATGAGAAAAACAGAGGTGCTTACAAGCTTAGTTGGGTTAGCTAAGAAAGACAATAGTGAAGGAAAGGATTAGAAAAAGAAACATAAAAGACTAAGCTAAGAATTAAACGAAGAAATGAAAGAACAACTAAACTATTAAGCATAAGGACATAAGAACAAGAAACCAATAAGACTCATGTCACCAATGGAAAGGATTGTATTAGTGAAAAGAAAACACCAAGAAGAAAGAGGACTTTGGGTCCCTTTTTCCTCCAAGGGAGGGCTCTTGGACCCCCACAATTTGAGCTCTTCTTACAACTTTGAAAACTTGAAAGAAATGGTCAAAGAATCCCAAGCTAATCCACTCAAAAGGTGAGATGGATTGCCCAAATGTAATGATGCTAGTATACTCTTGATGAGAAAAGAGGATTCCCCAAGAGAATAGCAGCAGCATAACCTTGAAAATGTAGTGCACCCATGGCCTTGTTTTATAGCATCACTTTGAGGTATTGTGAAACCGGCTTTTAATGTGAAAAGGGGTTGTTTAGGGCATTTTTAGGTCTTTGACCAGCCACCCAGTCGGATCCAGCCGAGATTTGGATGTCAAATCAACTTGGAAGTTGAACTAGAAGTGGGTGGGAGGTCGATCAATCTCATAAATGCGTCGTTCTCAGGTGTGCGCGGCTTTTAGCGACCATAATCGCGCATCGTGCGCATGTGCGCTTTTCTTTCATTTCTGGATGGTGCATGTGCGCGCACGCCCTATGTAGTCATAGCGCACTTTGATTTTATCACTGGTTGTATAGTTTTGGACCTTTTGGAAATGTTTTTTTGGTAATTTTGGTCCATGGGTGAACTCATAACTATTTGAAGATGTTGGATTCCTGTAAAAATTTGCAGATGAAATGTCAGTGATAATAGGCCCTCCAACATACCAACAACATCATGCATGTCGAGGTGCCCTCATCAACCACCGTGCGGAAAATATTCTGAGTAAAATATTTCATGGGGTGAGACACTACTATCTAAAATGCAACGTGGTATGGGAAATGAGGTTTCAAGTTGTTCGTATCAAGAATGATCGTTCCTGGATTACAGGTATCGGCAGATCCTAAGGTAGCTAACAGGGCCTTTCTCTGCGAAGGGTAGCTCTGGAGGACATCCAAAGAAGACATCGCGCAAGGGGTTTGTGACAAATCTTCCACCACAGAGTAATTATGAGTGGCCCTCGCATTTGAATTATGAAAATCTTTATTGAATGCCCCTTTCGGGATGTGTGTCATTGTTTCACCCATTGTCTTCTCAATCTGGAGAGGAACTGACAGGTTTTCAGCTTCTTTACCCTTTTTCAGCAGTGTTTGACATTCTGTAATCATGTGCCCTAGTTGTTATGTGAGCGTCACCCTTCAACATATAAATGTTCACAGTTGAGGGGTTACTAGAAGACGAAGGGGGTCCCTGACTTCCCCCATCCGTGCTCGTAGAGGCTTGAGTCAATTTTTTCCCATGTGGAAATGGCTTCGTTAACATAGTAGGTTGTTGTTATGCCAATAAATTATGGGCCTTCGCAAGATAAGGGCACAGGTGAGTCAGATGGTATTTCGTGCAAAGGTTACATAGATACTTCGACTTTATTTTCTCTATGTTTCCCCTGCCAGCATTATTGGTGGATTTCATATCTCCCTTACCCTTCTTGTTTCGTTGTTTTTTCTTTCCATTAGGCTGCTAGTTGGCCTTCGGGTTCATTGAATGCACTGTGTACATCTGACGTTTGAGTAGGGGGAGAATCCAAACTAGAGGTTTTCATGGACGTTGTCTGTTGTATCAACAATCATTGCAATTGATTCGACAGTTGATCAGTGGGCTTCGCTTGTGCTGAACCAACTATGCCATCGACATGTTGTCTAGACTTGTGTCAGATCTTGTCAAGGATATATCATGGTGCATATGGAAAACCTCATAAAGTAAAGCAAACTGAGAGTATATCAGTTCAATTTATTGAGCTCTCATTATCGCCTCTTCCTCATAAAAGACCCCCGATGTTGCAATGTCCTTGGATAACCGGGGCACCAAAGACTTAATAAACCACTCTAGTAGGAAAGCTGGTGGGTCTGGTACTTTTATCAAACTCTTCTGATGCCGCCATTCTCAAATGTGATCCGAGATATGATCAGCCTTTGTCTACTTGAAGTTGGCCAACAATTTGGTGTCGAAATCATATCTCACAAGTAGTTGGAAATGGTTGAGAAAAACCATATTCAATTCGCTAAAGCAAGAGTATCTTGAGCAATCGATCTCAATGTACCATTTTGCGAAACTCCCGATAAGAGTGTGTTGAAATAGACGCAACTGAATGGAGTCGTCTCGTGGATATTTCGATGAGCACCATAGGTGAAACGTGGTCATGTGATCGCCTAGATCTTCATTAGGCTTCCTTCAAACTTCGGAATGTTCAAGGGAAGCTTTGTCGGCATGGGAGGCCAACACGGATCATAATAGATTGGGTCATTTAACAACCTTGACAAGTCTGGAAAATGTAACGTCGCCAGAAATGGTAGTTTGGGTTGTTGACTATGTACAGGAGGAAAGGAGCCTAAAATTTGGTTGGCACCAGGTTGCCAGGAAAAGCTAGGTTGTTGACTAGGGTTCTGGTAAATACCATGTCCTTGTCCAACAAATGGATACTGCGTTTGTTGGGAACTCATCAACTGAGTCCCATAGTTGGAAGTTGAGGGTTGGGTGGGGATTGCTCCTTAAATTGTGTTCCAAAGATTTTGGAAAGGGTTGCCCCCTGCTGATCCGACGGGCATAGGTAATGAGCCTTGCCCGGGGTTCCATTGACCATGGAAGGGGTTTCCCCTGATCGACATCCCTAATGAGGGAACTGATCCCTGCCACAGATTCCAAATTCCTTGTGAGGAAAATATTCTTGTTTTTTCCCCTTGTGTAGGAATAGTACCCTGCATAGGATTTTGTGGTCCAAAACCAAGGTTTCCCCAAACCGAGATGGCAGATGACGAGAAAGCGTTGTTTCCAAACACACCGAACAAAGAGAACACCATTGAACCCACCAGTGTGGTGTAGGAAGAAGGTCCTTGACTACCTTCTTCGAACAAGCTATAGTTCATGTTTGGATAGACGGTTTGTTGAGGAGCACCATCAAGCGAGGGGGACAAGGGAGGTATATGACCTCCTTCATAAGGGAAAGCGTTATAGGGGGTTGAGGTGCCCCCCATGGACCCTTGCAGAGGAGTTTTTGAGCTCCCTACCCCAGACCCATGGTCTGTAAGGTGGAGTAGGTGAGGACGAAGTTCATATCAAATCCAGGCATCCCGTATGAAAACGGAAGACCCATCGCACTATGTGTGAACGATGTAGTGATCATCGCCATAGAAGGAATCAAACCATTGCTCGAAGTAGAGGTAGTTGAGAACATAGTGGTCTGGACCAGTAAAGGTGGGTCAGGAGGTGGAACGCCCCTAGTAGTGGCAGTCATAGAGGGAGTGTGAGGACTCCCTGACGAAGTAGAAACATTTGCTTCCATCGCTACTTGCAGAACTATCCGATGCTCGTGATGTGTTACCCTTGGAGGGGCAAGCTGTATAAAAAGTGGCACCGACAAGTCAGTGATCGGAGGGTTATACAGACCAAGAGCTTCTTCTCCAAGGTCAGAAATAGTCAGTTCCTCTGGATACGAGTGTTCTCCTCTTGAAGCTAGCTCGGGCATAGTTTCCTGCAACCCAGTCACCTCAAATGACCCTTGTTGGTCAAGTCTTCGCTGTAATGGTGGTGGTGGTGAATCCAAATTAACCGGAGGTAGGCCTTGAAGCCTTCACGACCAACAGAGCTCTTGATCTTCCACTGTGTGAGAATATCAATGACACAATAAGGATTTTTCTAACGCAGAAGACCAAGCACACACTAGAAAATTTCCTATGAGACAAAGAAAGCAAACCACTAACTAGTTGGAAGAACATTTACGCCAGCCAACACTAGAGAAACTTACCGGTACAAGTGCAACTCGAACATTGAATCACCCTTTGGGTATACTCTACAAAGAATGGTCCGACGTTTTCCCTAGGTACTACGGTATACCCCCACAGTCACCTATGTAAATCCCTAAAATAAAGGCAACTAGGTTTCCAGCTCGTGAACAGTCACCAAGCAGGTACAGTCGACAGTCGGGTGGATCGCAATGAAAAGGGTAACTAAGCTCGAAACCTACCGAGGGTATTGGAAGAAAGTGGTCCAGAAGACAACTGA
The DNA here is from genome assembly GCA_000966675.3 of Picea glauca. Lineage (NCBI taxonomy): Eukaryota > Viridiplantae > Streptophyta > Pinopsida > Pinales > Pinaceae > Picea > Picea glauca. Next base: position 196,369 of record JZKD02S0465576.1, on the reverse strand, counting down.
GGACCTCAAACAGATTCAATATCCACAAAGCTCCATGTAAAATGCGACCAACAGTATCCCACGACAAGTCCTCAATATGCGTTCCCCACTATGCTTGGTCCAGATTTGGAGGGGTTATCTCCTCTACCTTTATGCACATGACCTCGTGTTTATCCCCTGTGTTAGAGGGGGGTCCCAGATAACTTTCACGATTACTAGAATTTTTACACTCTCTATCACTGACTCCAATGTTTGTCTGTAATCCTTGAAGAGTTTCATCTCCAACCTAATTCAAGGCTCTAGCCTAGACTAGTTGATTTACCCTACAAACATAAAGTCTAATTGATTTTAAATTAGCGTTAATTTTAAATGGATTGTTTAAATCAAGGAAATGACAATCAAAACTAGTGGGGTGTTTTGAGAGACAGATAAGGAGAAGCAAACGAAACTGAAAGAAAAATTACTTCTTTTTCTTTTTGACAAATAAAGATTTGTAACTAATTCTTCAAACAACTTTTCATAACTACTTTTTCTAAGATATTTTAAAGGAAAACCTAAAACTAAATTTCACTCGACTACGAGCTACTTAATGTTATAAGCAATCGGTAAAGAACTTAAGAAAATAACTCTTTCTCCTAATAAGCAAAATAACTAACCCAACTACTTACCAAACTAAGAAATGAGAACTTTTTATATTGTTTTTTTTTATGCTTTAAACAAGAAACTTGAAATAAATTCTTTTTCTTTTTCTTTAAAGCAAGAGAAAGGGGAAAAAGTGAGAAGCAACCAGAAAATATTGAGAACTGACCTCTAGCCCAATGCAGATCGCAGGGAGTCCCTAAAGACACCTAACAAGTTGATCAAAAAGACTTGAAGACTTTCCCAAAAACCTTCCGAACTAAACACAAGAAATCTTTAAAAAGATAACCAAACTGACATCAAACCCAGGCTTCAACTGTAAAAATAGAGACATTGTACTTAATCAAGAAACCCTAAGAAGTCGGACTTCAATCAGGGAAGAGGTTCACTGCCCCTTCTTAAGGAAAAATTTTATTGACACAGGCATGCTACTAGTGCTTAAGCAGCCTGCGTATGTACGAGGGTTGTCTAAATGCAAGGAAAGTATGTACGCGTGTAGACCCACTATAGGTCGTGTACACCTCTGTAACTCCTAAAAAAATAAGATAAACAGATAGACTGTCAGGGTAGGGAGACCCTGTATAGCACCAACAGGTGACCAAAATACCTTAAAGAGTCAGTAGACTCCGAAAGAAACTCAAAAGGTAAAAACCAATAAAACACCCATAAAATCCCCTAAAACCCTAGAGGTTTCCCCAGAATGGTCGTCAGTTCTGCTATAGCGGGAAAAACCCCCTATGGACTACACTAGGGTTCAGCATGTAGGCAGATCTAACTGTCTAAAAGTCTCCTACTTTTTATAACTACCCCGAATATACCCCACATTCATACATGAAATACAAAGTGAAAAGATCTGGTAACTCTACCTTTTACTCTGTGTCCAGTGTCGATCCTTTCATGTTCGATTGCTCTGCTGACTACAAGCCTTGATCCGGGGCAGGATCTTTTATGATTATGGTTGAGTTTTAACTTGCATGAATATTTTAACCATTTGAGAATTTAACGAAAGAATGAGGAAAGAAGAGGATTATATCAGTCA
>JZKD02S0465576.1:158624-178805 GCA_000966675.3 Picea glauca | reverse complement strand
ATAATCACTTTTACAATGAAGTTACTTTATAAATGAAAGTTGTGTGCAAAAAACAACTTATAAGAAAATATTTAAAGTAATTTAATATGCACTTTACAATCAATGCATGGTTTTTTTCAAAAAATGTAACAAAAGAGAGACTTGAACTCAAGACTTCTTATTAAGTAAAATATTTTTTAATCAAGTGAGCTAGTGCAAAACATATTATGTTGTTTAGAAGGAATATTGTTGTTATTATTGTCGGGCCTTGGAGAGCGTGCTCATAAAAACCCTTTTCATACAAAAAAAAAATGTTTCTCTATGGCAACAAGGGTTAAATCTCAATTAGTTTACCCGAAAAATGCAAATTTCCCTCTATTTTTTATTTACCGAGATCACACAGAGCGCACGACAAAAAATATGCGTAGACATGAAAACTCTTTTCAATCTGTTTTTTATTTTCCGAGATCGCACAGGGTGTGCGGAAAAAAGCATACGCAGATCCAAAAGAGTAGCAACCTAGAAATAAAAAACAAAAAACCAACATAACAACTCTGCAAAAATTTGAAAGGGTGTATTTTGGCTTTATACCTTTGGATCTAACTGAAATGGTCAAATCTTAGGCAAACAAAATCTTTTTCAAGTGAAATGAAAAGCGCTCATAACTGAAACGAGTGCTCTAGATGCAATGGAACAATCCTCTCAGCGCATAAATGTACGAAAATGGTAGAAACCATAGATGAGACAACATAGTTTCACGGTCTCAATCTATAACGGGAGCAGGTATTCAAATGAGCTATGATACCATGTTCGACAACACGTGTATTCCTACAGAAAACGAACACCTTCAGTAACCACTCATACAACCAAATAAAATATCAACACATCGATGTTTTCACATGGTAAAACCCTTACGAAAAAACATCCACGACCCCAACCAACATGGCCACTTGGAGCAATTTATTAATGAAAAATAAAGAATTTACAAAGAGTTTCTCACAATCAATCAACTGCAAATGACCCTCCACGCTTTTTAAATAGAGATCATGGACTAATCGGGTGTTAAGCTACGGATCAATGTAGTCGTTAAGATCAAGGAGAATATGAATCGTCGGATCACTCTATGTCAAAAACATATCGTGACCGTCTGATTTTCTAACTACAAATGCATACTAATACATATTAAAGAAACACATTTTTTCCTAACAACACATTAGACCAAGTTGATCTTAACTAACTCATAAGTATCTAAATATCCTAACGTGCTTTAATAGCATATTAAACATTTTTAAGCACACAAAACAAATTGGAAGCATTATAGCAATATAATCACATAAAATATATGATTTTTAAAATTAAATCCTTTGATACAATGAGGTTGATCCCTTTTAATATCGTTTGTTAAACTTTAAACTTATTGATGAAACCTAACTACATTATTTAATATTATCTAATTTTCAATTTAGTAGTCCTTTATATGAACATGACTTTTACATTACATTATAAACATTATTGAAACATTATGCTCCAATAGTGGCGATTGTAAACCCTAATAAGACAAGTATACCCCATAACTTGATTGTTGACACATTGTGGCAAATCAAAAACCACTTGTGACAAATGAATATTCACAGACAACTAAAAGCACTTGTAACAAATGAATGGTTCATGTTACGCCGAAAACCACTTGAGAATCACAATGGTTGAAGGTAATCCACAAAAACCCAAAAATTGATCAAGGATGAGCCAAAAAAACCCAAGATGATCGATGATGATAAATAGGAAGTGGAAAAGATTTGTGATACAAGAACTATAGATGAACCATGTACAAGGAAAAACTTCTTCAAAAATAGACAACACTTGCTAACAACTCATGTGTTGTGGTGGATAGTGACATTTTTATATAAACATTAACAAAAATGATATTTATATTTGTAGGCAAAAAATATCCAATTAAAAATAATAATAAACATGAAGACAAACTAAGACTCAAAAAATATACCATTTATGAAGAAGATGAAAATTGAATCAATTGAAGACAAACTAAGACTCAAAAAATATACCATTTATGAAGAAGATGAAAATTGAATCAATTGAAAAAACAAAAGATGATGATTGAATATTGAGTCACAAGTATGTTAATGGAAAGTATAAAGGATTAACTCAATTATACAATTAAAGATGATGATTGAATATTGAGTCACAAGTATTTGTTAATGGAAAGTATAAAGGATTAACTCAATTATACAATTAAATTGTAATAGAATAGACCACACATAATGTTTACTAATGAATTGTAATAGAATAGATCACACATAATGTTTACGAATGAATCAAAGATGACAATGAAACGAATTAAAAAAGGAAGATTGCATAGTATCACTTGAAAGATTTAGAGAGATTATTGGAGATAATTTTGAATCTAGTTAAATTGAATATTTAATTATGACATTTTTTTTTTATGAATGAAAGATGAGCATGAGATAAATTAAAAATGAGGATATAATGGAATTAATTAAAAGAATTTAGAATTTGATTTGAGAAATTATTGGAGAAAGTTTTGAATATGATTAAATTGAATAACATAATTTTAACATTTTTGTTATAATCACCTACAACTATATAAAAAAATCATTTTTATTATAATTACCATTTATTTATTTTTTCAATTTTTTTTTAAGTATGAACTCGCAATGTCCTTTACTTTTTAAGGAGAATTAAGGAGAAAAGTAAAGAAGAATTAAGGAGAATGAAATGATTGAATAAAATTTCCTTTTTTGTAAATTGCTAAACAGATAGAAGTTAAGGACGATGGAAGACACCCATCATGCCTGCCTCTCCGAAGAAAATAGAAATAGAAATACATGAAAACTTCATACAAAACTTAAAAAGACATCAATCCCCCCTCACATATTCTGAATCTTCAAAAAAACAGCCATAGCTTGTCACTTGTGCCACTCAGTGCTTATTAACCAGGGGAGGAGCTGTGGCATTCAATGCTTATTAACGAAGATAAAAGCTCCCTTGGACTGCACATCTCCTGCAGGCTATTCTATACTCTTCTCTTCAAGCCCATCAGCACTTTCTTCAACAGCTAATGGCACAGTTTTAACCTGCCCACAAAAGTAGACGTTCACAAAATCACATTAGCTTCTCTGAGTTTTCCAAATCTAGTACTAAACAGGCCAAGATAACCATAATGCCCACATATCCACAAATCAAGTGTTTCAACAGCACTAACCAGATCTCTGTACTTTAAGGTGTAAAACATTTCTAGATAGCGGCGTGTCTCTCGTCTTTCAAGTTTCGATACATACTTCCAAAAGCCATAAACTCCAGACAGCGTCATTAATCTTTCGGCATAAATCTGCCATGTATACCTGCAAAAGATCCACTCCCAACATCAGCTTCGGTCACCTATACTGCACAATATCGTATTAACCTAAAGACTTGACTGCCACTGCTGTCCCCTCAACAAGGAAACTTACAAAATGCAATGGCTGACATTTATTCTTCAATGTGAAGCAGTGGTAAAGCAGACTGCTTATTAACAAATAACATGAAACTCTTGGTTATGACAAGGAGAGAAGGGAGTCATGAAATCAGGCCCCAAACTTACCTTTCATAGATACGCTGTAAACCAGCGTTGGAGATCTTGTCCCAATAACTGGGATCTGTCTTGCACCTCTCAAAAAAGTCAGCAATGCGTTCAGTTGCAGAATCCCCATGGTAGGGATCAATATGAAATCCAGACACCGCATCCACAATAATTTCAGCAGGACCTCCATTACACGTTGCAAATGTAGGAAGACCACATGTCATTGCCTCAACAACAGTAAGACCAAAAGCTTCATAAAGTGCAGGCTGAAACATAACCAAGATAGAAAACATTGATGTCAGTGATAGATTCAATCCATTTATAGATGAATGATCAGTTAGTTATAAAACCTTTACCAAGCATAACTAAAATTTGATAGGTGTATACTTATAGATAAGAAATTGAAAAGCCTGATATAGAACCTCCGGGTGCAGGATTCGAACTTGAAGACTATGAGAAAAAAGCTAACCTGTACAAAGGCACCCCTTGTGTCACAGATGTAGCGGTACAGTTCACCATTCCGCACTCTATTCTTTTGTGCACATATCCATCGGAACTGGCCATTCAGGTTATACTCTTTAATAAGTGTATGCATTTTTTCAATTTCAGCCACTTCTTCTCTGTCTCTGGACTTTGATGGGTCAATATCACCAGCAACCACAACAAGGTTAACCAGCTCCCTTAAGCGTTTGTTCTTTGCAAACCATTCAACCAGTCCTGTCATATTTTTAACCCGGTCCAGTCTTGCCATAGAAAAGATAATGGGTTTTTTATGGTCATTCAAAACACACCTGAAAACATGACGAGCAGTTACTATAGCATATGCGACAATTTTGAATTAATCAGTTGCTTCTACTCAATCAATCTCTGCTGTGCTTTCTTTTCCTAATATGCTGAAACATTGCAAGCATGAAAGGATTCACTACTTTATGTAAAGAAAAAGTCTTCAACTTTGAAGAGATATGCTCAGGACTGCATAGTTAAGCATGTTGGACCTGAAACATAGTCTTAATACATACTATGGACCTGTCACATATAGTGAATGAGCGAAAATGGGAGAAATAAGAATATTTTAGACATTCTTCCTAGCATAGTTTGATGTCAATACACTGAAAGAGCAATAAATTGTGGTCAAGTAAAGCATCCTGAGAAAAAATTGAACGGGATATGAATTATCATCATTGGGTTCACAAAAGATCATTTTTGGCTTTCCCAAGACAAATAATTCACCTAGAGTAAGATGAATCCAAAAATCCTGAATCAACATTTAGGAATACATATCAGAGTAACACATCCCAAAATTAGGTGAAGACACACACACAATACTAAATAGGAGATGTCAGAAAAATAGAATGGGATAGAACTGTCATGGAAAGTATTACTTACATATGTTCAACTGTCTGTTCAGGATTGAACAAGAGTTCCTCAATCGAACCATGTAAAGCAGTAAGTCGATGCTGCTTTTCTGTATAAGGGAAATAAATCTGCATGTCTGCTCCGGGAGAAACAATGTTGAATTTGGGATCAAAAACATCAATTCCATGAACCACACGGTAGAGACCAGGGAGGGTGAAAGCAGTGTGGCTTTCGTACTGTCCAACAGTATCCTTGCTGCAGCGACAAATTCATATATTTATATGTGTACTAGAATACTGGTTCCTTCTAATAGGTTCAAAATAAGAAAAAAAATCCACGTTTCAGGTCTCACATATTTAGAATACAGCCCTGAGAAAGGATATAATAGTTTAGCAGATTCAGAACAAATAAATAAACAGGAATTTCCAAATGCTCTCTAAATGAGGAAAACATCAGACCTTCCAGCAATCTCTTGATATGTGCTAGTGATAATAAAATCTGCATGATTCATTGCAATTAGATCTGCCGTGAACTGGCAAGAGAAATGGTATTTTTCTTCAAAATTTTTCCAGTATATATCTGAATCTGGGTATTTGGTCTTCTCCAAAGCATGGGCTATGTTGCACTGAGATGACAAAGATAATAAAAGTTTAGATTGAAATTTTCTAGGAGAAAACCAATTCCTTTTCCAGCTGCCGCAGATATACAAAAGCACAATGGCAAGTGAAAAAAACCTGAGTGATTCCTTGTTTATGTGCAATCAAAGATGCAACTAAATTTCCATCACTGTAATTGCCAATAATCAGATCCGGTTGACCTTTTAGCTCCGCTGTTACTTCGTTTGTTACGTCCTACAACAACATGCCAAAGATCCTAAGTTAAAGGGGACTGGAGTGGAACACTTTGACACTGTCACCAAAAAATTGCCATTTATTCTGATAAAATGTTAAAAAGCAGAAGAGATTATGTAATACAAATAGTTCAGCAACTAGGTAACTAGGTAACTAATGCTCATTGCTGATCCTTCCATCTCAGCAACCCAATGCCTAATACTAATCGTTCTACTTCAGAAGCATTAAGCCTATTACTAACACTTTAAAAATGGGTAACTCTGGACTCTGTATGCATGGAATTTAGCATCATCTATATAAAATAAACAATTAGAAGCCCACCTAAGAAGTCGGAAAAAAAAGCTTTTTTTCCTATACACCATTTAAATTTTAAATAGGTAATTCATTTAGAATTCTGAGTTTCCTAAAGATGCCTGTTATGTAGGTAAGATCATACAAGTCGCCATTAAAAATAAACTACAATAGTCTATTATTCCTGTTTCTTCAGCAGTTGCACGGGCAGTCATGACAAGCAGCGGCATGTAACACTCTCATAAGAAGCAATTTTACAAACGAGAATGGCCCATATTTTCAGGCTATGACTTATAAGCAACCAACGAAACAAAACTCCCGAGATAGTGGAGTTTCAGATCAACAAAAATCATTTGGATAAAACCATGGGGGCATTTCCAACGGCAGTAGGGGTTGGAGAGGGCTTTGTGTCATTGCAACAATTTTATGCTGCATAAAGAGACGAGAGGAATAGGGCCAAGGCTGTGGCTTATAACTAAGGAGTCATGAGGTAGCCACTTCTTCCAACGGCCAGAAAATCTCCCGTGTAAACTACCTTGTAGTTGTGATCTCTGTCAAAATAAGCTCCATATGATATACTCAGGGCACAAAAGGAACAAATATGTTGTGTATGATCATTTTTTTTTTGCAGATGGAGTTCCATGTCAGAAAGTTTACTTCAAATATTTTAGTTTACTTTTGCAATTGAGTTACAGCATTGAACAGCTTGAATTGCACTATTGCTGAAAAGGATATGTGCATACACAATAGAGGCAGACAGAAAAAATTATCAATTTCAATCTTGACAAGTCATCAGCTTTTACCTCCGAAAATCTTTCCAAGTAAGGCCACACATCAAATCGAGAAACCCAGTTGCGCAAAACTCCTTTTTCTGTTCTGAAGGGCACCCGGAGTATCCGTGAATGTTGTGTTCCACTAATTCTTTCGATTCGTTGATTGCATGTCGTGCCATAGGCCTCGGGAATCAGCCGAGTCACCTTGTAATGAGATTGAAAAATGTGAGATAAAAATAAAAAATAGGTGTTGCTAAATTGCATTCTGATAACCTAGGAAACCAGAATAAAAGACAACATTTGAACCTAAACACAGATACACACACAGAGAAACAAGTACCACATCCACTGATATGTGGGTGTGACGAGGTACTTGAGGCAACACGCGTGTATAAGCTAAAGGCGGCCAATTTACACATGACGGTCTTACTTAATACAAAAGCACCTCATAGATCAAATGCTAGAGTTTACATTTTGTCATGGTAAATAACTTGATCAAATCAGGTCACTGCTAGTTTAGATACACTAGGCATCATGCGGGTAACAGAGCAGTACTTTACCACAATAATCTCAGGTGTGATGTCCAATCCTTGATGTTTTATTCTCAGCAGCATTTCATTCTCCAATGCACGAACTTGATCAAGTATATACACAACCTGTGCTCAAATAAGGACATGAAAGTAAAAAAAAAAATTATAATCATGATAGTCTTTTAGCACAAACCAGCTAAAAGGATTTCAATCAATACTGTAATACTCTTTTTATTTCAAAGCTTTGGCTGCTTCTCAAATGGGTATAATGCTAATTCTATTCAATTTCATCGTTAAGATAAAAGGCAAAATTAAAGGAAAAGTTCAAAATATCATCAAACAATGGAGAAATGATCTCATGGAATGTATATTGCAATTACAAAAATCTACGTACCTGTCCACCAGTGTCTGGCATTCCTAAAACATTTGCTTGGCCAAAATAACCATGAGGTGAAAGAATCACGACATTAAAGACCATAGGAATCCTTCCTAGAAACGTTTCTAAAGTCGATGGATCAGGTGCCTGAAGAGTCTCCAAGAGCAAATGAATCATATCCAAGACATGTTCTGCATTGTCTCCCCATCCCTTTTCCAATCCCATTTCTTGTAATCTGTCCACACCAGAGTCAAGTAAAAACCAAACACACCAGAGTCAAGTAAAAACCAAACAAAGGCATCGGCATTTGTTTTTGTCTCCTATATGTATAAACTTTGAATCTTCTTTCCAATTTATTCATTCATCTTGAAATATCCAGTCATAGGAAGGTATCAATCGAGTAGACATCAGGAAAAATGTGAAAAGAGGTATTCATACTTATAAAAGGAAGCACATGTTAACCTCAATTAAGTACTCAAAAAAACCCTACAATATCATTCTTTTTCTCTCTGTAATATTTTGAATGGAAAAAGAACATATTTGTCATGGAGAAAGTCTTGTAAATTACTTGTATTCGAACTCTCTATATGGTGTATTCTTGGGGAACTTTTTAAGATGCTCCTCTGCCTTTACCAACGCTGAACGTAGCTTGGGCAAACTCTGTATTCTCTCATTCAGCATCAGCTTCTGCAAGTTAAAATGGCACACATTATGGTTTCCCAATTCTCAACATACTACAAATGATAAATTGAAAAGAGCGAAAAAATCAAGGACAAATCCTTTGCTAACCAAATCAAAACAAACAGTTCCCCTAACAAAATTTCACATCTTGGAAGTTACTCTGCTATGTTCTTAGGCTGCAGGGATGATTCTTTGAATTTTATCCCACCCCGAAGAACTCACATTTAACAGGATATTCATATATTTACTATGACGCCAATTTGCTCCTAGAAAATATATATAAAGCCAGGTTATTGTCAGCAAAATTCAAGTATAAGTACAAATAAGCATTTAGAAAAAATCGGTAATGTAGTGCAGGAAGAGAACCATCTTCATAATTAGGTTTCGTCTGTTTTAGTTTGATTTGAACTGAGTTTGAAGCAATTAAATATATAGTTTTCTATAAATAGCAAACAGAAGCCTAAACGAAAGATGAGGCAGCCCTATGAATTTATAATCAATTAATATTCTATATCTCCAGAACAGCTAGGCCAACCTTCTTTGCTCTTTGATTTAGATGTATTCTGCATAGAATACGTTGGAATTAAACTATCAAACACAATGATATAATGCATGAACCAAGAAAGCAAATGACCTGGCCTCGGTAGTTGTGTGCTCGAAGGAAATCCAGCAAGGGCTGCATGCTTTCTTTATCATGGAATAGTCTTGAGGACAAATGTCGATTGAGAAATTGAACTCCACTACCAATGGAAGATGGCCGTGTTGGGCGAGGAAAGGATGCATTGAAGGGCTCAAGGTCTAGCTCCAATACATAGTTATCCTTGACACTGCAAAATACCAAATTGTATGATTTGCTTATCCAAGTAAAAAGAAGAGTGAGTCTGTATTTGTGCACCTGTGGCAGTATATAGAGATTATGAAAGAGAGTGACATATAGTTGGAATTATCGTTGATACCCTCTCTATACATCCACCTAAAGTGGAAATAAGTGCATTTGCAAGTATCTATTGACAAGGTTTATTACCKTCTTCTTGTGTATTTAATAATGCAGGAAAAATATCATGGAAATATATATATATATATATATATATATATATATATATATATATATAGCAGCAGTGATCTTCGAGAAGTAATTTTACAATTCATGGACTTTCAATATATCATTGACAACATCCACACTTACTGCATTTTCGTTTTTATTTCAAGGCACTATGGGTCCACTATGTAAATCACTACCTTTCAGTCACAAGGTGCTCCTTGAATTCCAAATATTCAGCTACAGAAAGCTGTTCAACAGCAAGTTCATCAACATTGACACGGACATAATCCCAGACACCAGGCCTTGGCCGTACTGCAAGAACAATCCATGGTGGAAGAACAATGGCCTCCTGCAGCAGATGTCATATCGACATGAGCAACAAAAAACTACACATACATTTTGTGACAAGTACAACTACACTGATTTTGAAATCTACTGAATGCTGTATGTCTTTTAAGCAATGAAAAAGGTTTGACTATACCTGTGTGGACCTTAACACATCTCCAAATAATCCATCTCGGAGTTTTTTAAGTTCATCGTTCTCTCCTGTTACCTCTTCTAGTCCATCTATTAGATGATGAGGCTGCAAAATCGTCTTCCCTTGTGCTACATATCTGCAACATTAAACAAAAAAGTCATCCTTCAGAAGACCATGGGAATATATGAACATCTTACCATGTCCTGTGTTACAGAAATTGTCCTTGTTGGTTACCTCAATTTAAAGATCATAAATTCTGTAATCCTTTAATCTTTCATTAGTTCTCTTCTGGACTCTTAGAAGAACAAGCACTGCACAATTCTTCTTTTAAGAATTGAGTTCCTCCAATGAGATCAAAACAGCAAGTTCTCTCTGACATGTTTGAAAAAGATCGTATTTACTAGTTTTACAGCATTTGGCACGATCAACATTTCTCCTTTCAGAACATTGATTGTTCTGATTCTGATTTTTAGCTGGTGACACCCAAGGCTTAAACATAACTCCACACTTTTTATGTTCCCATTTTTTCATTGTGGCTTGGTGGTTTGCACCACCCATGTTGTATGACATCCGCATGGGCATGCTCCTAAACACCCTCTTTTAATTACAGATCTGTACTTTTCTAGAAAGGGTGATTAGTTCACCTATGCATGTCCCCAAGGAGAGGGCAGGCCCCACCGTTATAAACATGAGTGCATTCTCAAGCAACTTCAAAAATGGAGAAACTCAAGGAAGAAATTTAGTTTCCCAATACAATTTAAAGATTTTGAAATTTACACTAAGATCACAAAACGAGGTGATAAGTAAAAAATAAACATTGTTCTTTTGACTTTCTATTTTCATGGGTGGCGAGTGGATGTTATGTGTAGGGAAATGCCTGTCCACATTTTGAAACTAAGGAGACAAAAACCGAATGCTAGTCATAGTAAGCCTATTCTAAATCACCAATATTAGAACGATGTTATTCTTTTAATTCTGAAACAGCCCTTAGAACAATCACTCCTAATAGGTTTTCAAAATGCACATTTAAATGTCTATGTAGCCTCCATTATGACGTTCCTCAAAGTCTATGTAAGTTCCTGCTACATATTCATCATTATCTAATACGACAGCAGAATGAATATGTAACTCATGGCTGCAATTCATTATTTTCTAGCTAAGACTCCAAATTTACCACCAAAATAGAGAGATACGTTCTTATCTGAAGTCAGTACCTTTGAGTGCTACGAAAAACCATGTGTTCTAAGGCAGAACCAGACCAAATATTGCCCAAAAATATGTCTACATAGTGCTATTAGCCTGAAGAAAATATATCGAAGTCCAGATTTGCTTGTCCTCATTTTATCTGAACAATCGTTTTTCCCACTGACCTGCAGGCTGCATCTTATTCTTATGCCTGCGTAACATAAATATCACCCTTGTTTAAAGTGATATCCCTAGCATTGACATGGTAATTAAATGGTGAAATGAAAAGTTTATCGGCCCAAATATAATCAAGTTAACCTGATTAGTTCTCGAAGACCTCTGTTATAAAGCCCTTTAAATGGGTGGTAGATGAAGATGTTTCCACTCCATATTCTGTGGTAGGAAACCATGTTACTACCCGCATCTTGCAAAGGTTGTCATTCAGACATGAACTGTCTGAGTTATGACAGGAGCTCAAGAACTTATGGCCATCCAGGAGAGAGAAATCTACAGGGAAGGACACTTTGACATTTGACGATAAACTGTTAAAAGGCATCCATAGATAAAGTTGGATGAAGTTCAGGTTAATCCACCAAGCTCATCTAAATAGAATCATGATTATCAGTCCATCTCTTACCACGAGGACAATCTGGAAAATGCAATTTTCCAACACAATATCATGCTTCTCCCTTAGAAAATCCTTTAGACAGCTGTCAACCCCATCATTCCTGACCGAATAGAGAACTTGCAAATAATGCTGTCTTCTAGCCCCCCAAAAAGGAAGGAACAGAAGCCTGTTCAGTAACGAAAAAGAATATAACTGCTCTGTATCAAGTATTGTGAAAATTCAAGTAGCCTTCATGAAAATCCTATCTTACCTAGCAAAAATGTTAAGTCCTGATGGCTGGACAAGAACTACAATTTGCCTCAATGAAACACTGATAGTAATTCAAGAACCCACCAAAAGAAAAAAGATGAAACAAGGATCTGGACAAGTTAGAGCCCATCCTGTTAATTCCATCACTCATAAGGCCCAAACTTACAAATTGGAACCTAATGTCAACGATAAGTGAATCTTACAGTAAAAGACAGAGGAGGTGGTCAATTGCAGTAACAAACGTCAAGCAAAAAATCAAAGTTCATGAGATGGTGGATGAGTTGTGGAAAGAAAACATTGGGATTGATGCCTATTAACCAGAAATCAAACTCGGACTTAGATGGATCTGAGCTAGTAGTGTCCTACCATGAAATGCTTGAATTGTAGAGAATGTAAGAACAGAAACCAACTAAAAAGGTTACCGCCCAAGAAGTAATTATGTAAAAGGTTCCACAAGTACAACAAAGAAACCATAGTAACTTCAGCCCCCGGTTACACCTAGCAATTGCAGCAAGATAAGAATTAATAAGAACCACTATTGAGCAATTTGGGCATATCCATCTTAGCCACAGCTGCAGCCAATATCAGCAAGGTGAACTGATCATACCATTTTCCAGGATAGGGGTCATTTCAGACAAAAACACATAAAATCAACTCAACACACTACACCAACTAACCTTACACCATACACCCTTGAACTTCTCTGTAACACACCCTCACAAGCTGGAAATCTGCAATGCCCCATTAAAATCACAAACCCACCAAGAATACCGAGCACCCACAAACTCAACATACAACCCAGATAATATTCTCAAAAACCCACAAAGCATATAAACACCCAATACACCTTACACCCCTGAACGACCTTCTTGGGGCTCCAAGGGCTCCAACTCTTAATACTCTGGCTACACATTTGCATTAATGCAGGTAAATGCAGACACTGAACACTTATACGTATCTCATGGGCATTCTGATAAGATCAGTCATCAGGGAATGGAAAGGAAAGTTACCTTGAAAGCAGAGAAACTATTTCATTCCGGTGCTCAGAGAGCGTGTCCTGAACACGCTCTCGAGAGCTCAGAGCACGGGTCAGCGTTGCAGCTACCATATTTTCCTTTGCCTCTGGATGGATGCCAATACCACCAAACCAAAAAGGGATTCAACTGCTATTTGCTCTTAGCTACTAGCTCTATCAGAATTTTGACTGATCCTCTGATAACAGAATTCAATTCTATGCACACTGGAATAACAATATGGACGTCTGAAACTTTTGAGAAATATAAAAGTAGAGAGCTTCTAGAGAGTTCAACAAATGATGACAAATTCAATTCTCTGAGCACTGGTATAACAATAGATGACCTGAAACTTCTGAGAAATTTAAAAGCAGAGAGCTTCTAGAGAGTTCAACAAATTAACAGTAACGCCTTCTATGGCAATAAAAGCTCCACATTGCAGGCAACGGAAACAGGTCAAGTAAGAAGCGTGGAAGAACAGGATAGGAGCGGGGGAATTTATACTTGATGACCAGTATAGCCTTTAGGTAAAACTAAACTTGGAATATAAGAAAACACAAACAAAAACCAGAAGTCAAATAAGAGAAGGAAATCTAGATGTTATCAAAAGTGGGTTCCCATACAAAAGGTAGTGTTCCTCTCCATCGCTGGATTTTCTCTACATTTTTCACCATCTTTTCCCTCAGCTGAGGGTGGAAGATTCTCATACGTGGCTGTACACGTCGGATTTTGGGTGGCAGCATTGCGAAAATGCATTGTGACGATGGAAACTTTCCATTGGCCTGTTTTTATCAAAACAATGAGTCGCCTCGCCACTGGATTTGTGAGGTATTCATTGTCAGAACAGAAGGTAGAAGGTAGAAGGTGGTAACACGTTCAGCTCAATCGAGTAATTATATCATAGTGTCTGTCAAGTTGTCAAAATATTGGGCCATTTTTCGTTGAATGGATGAATTAATGGGCGTTCCTGTCAAATCTCTATACCTACTACCCGTACAGAAATATTTTCACATGCAGAAAGAACTCTGCTATCGCGTGCACTTGGGTCATTGGATTTAGGTAGGTAGTTTGGCATGGGCCTTGGGTGACTTTCTCACCATTTACCAGGGCGTCTTTATGCTATGGCGTGCAACTGGGTCATCGGATTTAGGTAAGTAGTTAGGCAGAGGCCCATGGTAACCTTCACACCATTTACTAGGGTGTCATGGGTAGGCGGGGTTCAAGGTATATGCAAGTTTTCAAACCCATGGGTTTATGCAAGTTCTTAAAACCATGGGTGGTTTTAAGGTATAAGATTTTCTCTTTTTTTTCTCTTAAGATTCTAGGATGTGTGGTTTGTTGAGTAGAGTTTGCAATGGGTTTATGCACGTTATTAAAACCATGGGTGGTTTTAATGTATACTAAAATTATGGGTGGTTTTAATGTATAGGATTCATGGGTTTATGCAAGTTCTTAAAACTATGGAAGGTATAAGATTTTCTTCTTTTTGCCTTTTTCTAGGATGTGTGGTTTGTTGAGTAGAGTTTGCAATAAAAAATTTGGTAGTATATTTTTTTTAATTAACGATAGATATAGTTTATGTTGGGTGTATACCAATTTGTAAGAAAAATAGTATTGATCTTTGAAGTTTCTACGATGTGTCGTTTGTTGAGTAGAGTTGGGTGTATACCAATTTGTAAGAAAAATAGTATTAGATCTTTGAAGTTTTTACGATGTGTTGTTTGTTGAGTGGAGTTTGTAATGAGAATTTTGGTAGTATATTTCTTTTATTAATGATAGATATAGTTTATGTTGGGTGTATACCAATTTGTAAGAAAAATAGTATTAGATTTTATGTTGAATGTGTGAAGAGATACTATTTCATGTAAGGGTTAAGTTAGTTTATAATGTTAATATGATACACTCATAATTAGAATTATTAATGTTATAAACTCATAATTTCCATATTTCTTCAAAAGTTGTTAAACTATATGTATCTTCTTCCCATTATTTTTGGTTCCATATTGTTCTTAGTTTATTCTTAGATAAATTTTCATCTATTTTATTATTTTATTAAAGTGTAAATTAATACATATTATTTAGATGTTTTAAGAAGTTAGAGCATAAATTTAATAGATATTGTATTTGTGATATTCTTATTATAATAGAGTGATGAGTTTAGATTTAAAATTTATAGATTTGCATATTTCATCTTTAGGAGTGGCGGGGTTTCATTGTCCCACAAACAAAGGGGTCTCATACACCAATACCAATTTGGTGTCCATGACTTTAAAATTAGATTATTATTATTATTATTATTTATTTATTATATATATATATATATATATATATATATATATATATATATATATTACTTTTGAGATTTTGTGTCTACTTAAAGGTGTTTGTCTTTTAACAAATCTTAAGAAGAAAGTAAAAGTGGACTTTGGGGCATAACATATAAAGGTTGAGTAGACATAACATCTTAATATGTTCATGTAGATTCCCTACTTTTTAGGTGTCCTAGTGACTATTTTAAGGTTTTGAAAAGCACTATGGAAATGGAATGCGACTATTTTAAGGATTGAGAATTTTTTGGATGCAAGTTGTGTGTGAAGTTTTGAAACTTTGAACCTTATCAAAATTGGTCTCTCTTCTACCTTCTTCACCTTTAAAAGGGGTTTGCTATGAGAAAACTAAGGGTACAACAATGGGGTCATCCCTTTCCCCTGTGGTAGCTAATATGTTTATGGAGCATTTCAGATCTTTAGCCTTAAGCAGCTTTTATCTAAACCCAAATGTTGGTTTCGATTTGTAGATGACATGTTTGTCTTCTAGCCTCATGGTCATTCCAACTTGATCTCCTTCCTCAATCATCTTAATAACCTCTCCCCCCACATTCAATTCACTATGGAAACCCAAAAGGACAACTCTATCCCCTTCCTCGATGTTCTAATTTCTCGTCTCCCTGATGGCTCTCTTTCCCACCAAGTCTACAGGAAGAAAAATCACATTGATAGATACCTAAATTCCAATTCCCACCACCCTCCAGCTCAAAAATATGCAATACTTTGAACCTTGATTACTCATTACATTCACATATCCGACCCTCAATTCCTCGCAGGAGAAAAAGCACATTTAACCAAAGCCCTATTGTCCAATGGCTACTCTCGCTCTCAAATCAACCAAGCATTTTGCTCACCCTGCAACCCTAAACCCAAATTATCCCCTTCCCCCTCTCCTCCTCATGCTCTCCTCTCTCTTCCTTATATCCAGGGCACCACCGATCACATCACAAAACTCTTAGCTAAAAAGAATATCAAAACCATTTTCAAACCTCACAAAACCCTCTAACAACTTTTCAAATCTGCTAAAGATAAATTTGACCCAATGCTTGGCTCGGGGGTTTACCAGATTCCTTGCTCCTATGGAAAGTCATACATAGGTCAAACTAGTAGAACCTTTAAAGCCAGGATGAAAGAGCATATAGTCGATACTACCCATAACCGAATTTCCAAATTAGTTATTGTCAAACACTCTTCTAAATCCAAGCACCTCATTTGTTTTGACCAGATTAAAATCTTAGCCTCATCCCCTTATTTCTCCTCTCATCTCATTTGGGAATCCCTTGAAATCAAGAAACATCATAATAACTTTAATTGTGAAGATGGCTACGAACTTAGTCAATCTTGGAAGACCACCATTCATCACATGAACCATTAGTCTTCATTCTATGAGATTTCTCTCAAGCCTTTCCCATGTACTCTCTTATTTATTTGATCATGTTCCTCACATCTTATTTTCCCCCTCCTCACATCTATTTTCTCATGTCTCTTTGTCCTCAACATCATTATTATCTCCTTTCATAAACTTGTTTAGTTCTCTTTTCATTTATGAATCCTTTTAACTTCTTAATATTATAATCCTTTCAATTATAATTCTTTCCATTGACTCTAATCTAACATTGTATGCCCTTTTACCCCTCTTGAATTATTTTTAACCTCTTTCTTTTCCTAGTCTTATTTCTTTAAAACCCTTACAATTCATTCTCATCACCTTATTTATTACTTTACTTTATCTTATTTATTTCATGCTTATCCTAAACTCATCGGCTTCTCTGAATATTACGCATATCCTTGCATTATCCTTTTTCTTCATCTTACCTTTCCCTTTATTTATCACCCTCACGTCTTTTTAATACTTTAACTTTATGACTATTCTCTAATCTCAGCAAACACCCTCCCCCCTTTTTAATTGAGAGTTTTAGTCAATGAAATGTAATGATGCAAAAGCTTAAAATATCATAACAGAATAGAAGTACACACCATGTACAGAATGTGAGCGTGGAGCACAAATCCAAGATAGATAAGTTACAAAATAACTCCTTAAAGAATAAGGGAACCCCCTCCAAATAACCAAATGCATTCATACATCACAATTCACCTCCCACAATAATGAATACATTATCTCTATATATACATATTCACACTTGCACATGAGGCCCCATTTTTTACTAGGCTGACCCTATTACATATATATTTACACATTACATGTACAATTAGGCCTATATATGCCCCCCTTAAGGTCATATCATATACATATATCCCTATATATGCTCCCCTTGGGTCATAACACCATATTTATTACCTTATTATTATTCTAATACTTTACTAATAATTTTCCTTATGCTTATTCCTAAATTTCTAATTTCAACAACCTAATTTCCCCCCTTTTTAAAAACTCTATTAATTTACTTTTTCTAATTACCTAATCTTAAAGGTTATTTATAATAATTTGTTCACTACTAACTGATATATTTTTCATATATATATATATATATATATATATATATATATATATATATATATATATATATATATATATATATGCTTATTTTTAATATTTTTCTTTTGCTTATTCTTAATTCAACTCTTTTTCCCCATTCTTAAACCCTATAAATTCACGATTATTATTTATGTAATCTTAACATGATCTGTAAATGGTAGGCCTTTTACTTGTCTGTCTCACTATCACGAATTATGTTGCGAAATAAAATTATGCTTTCTATCTTGATATTCTTCCACTAGTTGTAATCCTTGCAATATTACAATCAATCGAGTTGACCAAATAATAAACCCGTCAACCACCCCCTAGTCAAGTCAGCCCAATGGATGACTAGTCAAATACTTCGATGGTTGAGTCGACTAAATGATATCCCAGTCAAATGCTTTGATGGTCAGGTCGACCAAATGGAAACCCAGTTAAATGCTTTGATGGTCAAGTCGACCAAATGGAAATCTAATCGAATGCTTTGATGGTCGGGTCGACCAAATGGAAACTTGGTCGAATAAATGGAGGCAAATTGACTTCAAGAGAAACCCAGTTGGAATGGATCGACCATCGGTTGAAAAAAATATCTAGAGGGCAGATTCGATCTTCAACAATAAAGGAAAATGTGTGTAGGGTGATTTGGTGACCCCTAACAATAACAAAAAACATCCAGGGGTGAATTTGATCCCCCACAGAAAATAAAAAATACAAGGGACGAATTTAGATGTTCAACAATGAAACAAAACGCCCAGAGATCTATAAATTCACCCACAAGTAGTTATTGGTGTGTACAGACCCTGTGCAACCCGTATGGCTTTCGTACGACCTATGGGTGAAAGGGAAATCAGCCAACAGGAAAATTAAATGCCCAAAAATGAATAGATTATGTGGATAGGTGCTACAGGCTCAAAATTTACTTCAACGGAGTATGAATAGGTCATTGTAACTCATAACAAAAATCCCCAAAGCATAGATTGCGGTAACTCGTAGATTCAACATTTAAATGGGACTTTTATTGCGTTGAGGAGAAAATTACAATGGGGTGAGCTATACACAGACTATGTGTATTGTTACTCACTGACAATACAAAATTGCAGAGGCCAAGGCTCACAGACACCCTTGTTTAGAGTGAACAGACACATTAACTCCTTCATCCACTCAACTTCAAGCAGGCTACCCTCTTCGAGCTCAAATTTTTGTTATTGTCCTTCCCTATTTCTCTTTACATCTCCCCTCCTTGTCCTCTTCATTCCTACTCTCATTAATTTTAATGGGTTTCTCTTGGAAGGCCAACAGTCACAGTTGTTCATTTCACCTTCCCATTGTGCCAGAAGACCAAATAAAATGAAATAAAACAAAACATGTTTATTTACAAACATTTGCCAAGATCCAATTTGAATCATAACGGATAGTCATTACTAATCATTACCTTCTCTCTTCCAGCTAACGATTACTTACCAATCCCCTCCTATATTTCCAAACTCAACACTCTTTTCCAACTCAACAAAGCTTCTTATGTCCTTGATAATGGGTGGAGTGTCCACTCGAAACATTTTTGGGACATTTCAAAACTTCACACATAGTTTGCATCCAGAAAATTCCCAAGCATTATGACAAATTGTGGAAACCTGCATTCTCAAATATTATTTTAAGGTTTTGAAAATCACTACGGAAATGGAATGTGGACTATCGGATCCACCCTAAAAAGAATGTGGGGTAGTCTTCTCATCGCCTCTTGGTGATATTTTAGATTTTTCCTCAAAGTAAGTTCAAACTCTTGGAACATGTTGTTTTAGGGATTCTTAGGTAGAGTTTTGACTAGAACGTGTTGAGAATTGATCCCAAGTTAGTTGTGATGGACTCTCATTGTCATAGCATAAGTTATTCTTCAACCAGACTATCAGACCAACACCCAACAATTTCTTTCGACAAGCCTTAAGGAAAACATGAGGCTAGATTTGGGTTCGTAATATGTACACGCAGGTTATGCTTGGGTATGTTATATATACAAGGGAGATGAGCTTAGATGTGTAACATGTACATGCTAGTCATGATCTCACAATGCCATAAGTTCAACCCTCACCTTCAGGTGCACCCATGACTTCCTCAAGGTGTGAGAAAGCTCATGGAAACAGAGCATGGTCAATCATTGCATCCACCTTAAAGAGCACATGTAACACTCATAGCATGCAACACCATGAGTTATGACCTATTAATTTAATGAGTTCAACCCCCACCTTTAGGGACCTTCAGGTACACCTATGACTCTCTTAAGATATTGGAAAGACCATGGAAATGGAACATGGTCAATAATATCTCACTTGAAGAGAAGGTAGAAATTG
>JZKD02S0465576.1:143028-158614 GCA_000966675.3 Picea glauca | reverse complement strand
CACAACCACAAGGGGGGTCCCACTCATGGGGGGTGCCTACCCTTCTAGCCTTATCATAACGATCCATAGTCTCATCAAGGATTTGAACCTGGGTGGGGAGAACAACCAAAATCTTAAAATCAACCCCTGAATTGAAAAGTGTTGCTCCCAATAACACCCTCGCTTTTTTGGGGGGCTAAAATTACAAAAAAATTGAAATCACACCCTTAAATTTGATGTCCTTACAACCAAAATCTTAAAATGAACCTCCAAATTGAAAAAATGTGCTACCAATAACATCATTTTTTTGAAGACTTTAAATTATGATGTTTTCGAAACTGCGCCCTGAAATCTTGATATTGTTCCATACACAATAATAAAAAGGAAAAACATTGAAAAAAGAAAAAAAAAAATAAGAGAGAAAAAAATAGAGGTAAGAACCTTACAATGAAAAATAAAATAAAATAAATTTAAAAAAATATATCAATAAAATTGTTTTAATGACATTTGAAATAAAAAAGTGACAAAAATACATTTTTAAATTAAAAAAATATAATTAAAAAAATTATTTTAAACAAATTAAAATAAATAAATAAATAAAATATACTTAAAAAAATAAAAAATAAATCAAAATAAAAATGAGTCAAATTGATTGGGAGATAGCCCCATTCAATTTGGTTCAATTTTTATTTTATTTTTATTATTTTTATTTTTTTAATTATTTTTTTTTGGTGGGTGGGACATGGGAGATAAATGTTGAGGGGCCATGTCTGTCCTTCAATTTGGTTCAACTTTTTTTTAGTTTTAGTTTTATTTATTTTTTAATATTTTTATAAAGCATTTTTTATAATTTTATTTTGTTTTGTATTTTTTAAAGTGATTTATTTTTATTTTTATATTTTTGAAGTTGTTTTTTTCAATGAATTTTTTTTATTTTTTTTTTAAATTAATGTAAATGTGTTTTTAAATTTTATTTATAAAAGATTATGGTGTTTTTTATTTTGTTTTGAGGTTCTTTTCACCTCTCTTTTTTCATTTTTATTTTATTTATTTTTTTCGTGATTTCATACGCATCAAGGTTTTTAAGTTATGATTTCAAAAATGTCAAAATTTTAACCTCGATAATAATAATAATAATAATAAAAGTGTTATTGATAGCACCTCTTTTGAATTTGGGGGTCAATTTTAAGATTTTAGTTGAAGGATATCAATTTTCAATATCATGATTTTAAAAAAGTTGTAATTTTAGCTCCCAAAAAAGAGGGGGTGCTACTGAGAGCACCACTTTTCAATTTGAGGGTTGATTTTAATATTTTGGTTGCAACAACACCAATTGTTAAGTCCATAGTTAAAGTGGTTGCAATTTTAACTTTAGGAAAAAAATCATGTTGCTATCAATGCCACTTTTTGATTTGGGGATTGATTTTAAGGTTTTCGTTGGCAATACTATAACGTTGTTAACATCATGAGTGCAAAAGGTGGCAATTTTAACCCTAGAGAAAAATGGTGCTACTCGTAGCACCACTTTTTGAAATGAATGTAAAAATAGTCATTAAATATGGCCTCTAAAAAAACTAGAACTCTTGAGGGTTCTTGTCAAGTCAGTAACTATGTTCAGAGCGTGATATTGCTTTCCTTTCAATTATATTGATAGAAGTTGATGATAGTAAAGGGGGGAAATATAAAGTAGAATTTATGAAATCACCAAAGAACATCGCAAAATTTTTGAAATCACCATGTAGGGTTGTAATTTGTGTCAATTTTAGTGGTTTTCACTATTTTGAAATAACTAAAGGAAATAAAATCCTTAACTTAAAATCAAAGGCACCACTCTACTTACTCGATTATGGACCATACTCTTAGTAATTTATTAGTTCGACTTAGATCTCTAATCCCACCTTGCAGTCACAATAGACAAACAATTGCAATAAATAGCAATAATGTAATGACACTCACTTGAAAGTCAAGCAAATTGATCTACTATAAAGTTCCCTTTTCTGAGTACATATGCATTACAAAAAAGTGACCAACAGATATAGTCCTATGTTCCAACTTAAAAAAATTCATTGACAGTGACAGCCAGATGGGGGTGCTAACCAAAACATAACAAGAAACAGACCTCACCATACTATGAGCCGAGAAAGAGTCTCCCTACTTTCTAAGAGGTGTATGCCCCCTCCACAACCCTATTACAAGCTTAAATAAGGCCTAACAACAAAGACAAAGGAGTAGGAGGACCTCAAAAAAGTTTTAGAAACAGAGTAGTGCCAACATGCTCATCTTCCAACTGGTGGTAGATGATTTTTTCTTCTTGTTGTTGTAGGAATTTTTTTGATAGCTCATCATCCTCCTTATTAAATTCTCTATAGATATGAGTGAACTCCAGTCTCCTGAAATCCTTAATAAGTGTCTTTGTTCGGTCCTTCCAGTAGGCTAGGTCCAAGACCTATAGGTCACATTTGTTGTTTAACCAGACTATTACAATTATGGTGTCCCCAAACACCTGAAGATTGTGGAGATGCAAACGTGTTTCCAATGTAAGCAATGCCCAGGTGCCCAAGAATTCATCCCTAGTGTTTGATCCTGATCCACAATTTATCATCCACCTACACTCTGTGTGCTCATTTACCCTGATGACTCATCCCGCTCCACTGGTCATCCCTTGATCTTGTGCAGCCTCATCCAACCATCTAGTAGGTCTTCCCTCTTTTAACAATGGAGGAAGTTTCTTAGGTGTGTTATTAGGTTTTGTAACCTGTGGTTTCCCAATCCATCCCAAAGTCCTATGAAGTATCATAGTTGTTGAAACCCTGCCTTCCTAAAAAATGGCCTTATTTCGTTCCATCCAAAGCTGCCAGCAAATGATAGGGGGAAACCTCCTCTAAGTTGTATGTTGTCGAGCCCAATCCTTGAAGCATTGTTGTAAGGAAGTACTATTCCAAGACCAAGTCAATTTAAAAGTTGCTAAAGTCTGATTCCAAACCTGCTAATTGAAACTGCAATGCACCAGCAAGTGGAGAGTAGTTTCAGACTCTTGAAGGCATATGACACAAACACTTGGTCCTGACCACCCTCTTTGTTGCAGAATTTCCCAGGTGAGAATATTGTTTTCCAGCAATAACCAGGTAAAGATTTTTAATTTAGGAGCAATATCCCAATTCCAAAGTGAATTGTGCCACCAACATGTACTGTGAAGCCAAGTCTTCGAGGCAAGAGCATCGTAGGCATTTTTTGCTAAGATTTTACCTAATTTATCTTCCCATGTCCAGATAAGTGTATCCGAGCAATCTGTTAGGGTTATTCCTACAATGACTAGTTCTCTACAAAGGCAGACCCATTCTGCAGCCTCATCACCTACTAAACCCAAGTCTGAGTTAGATTCCAATGGTCCAGAACTGCACCAGGCCTACCCAAACCTTTGGCTTGGTAAAGGAAGTGTATACCCCTCTGCCTTAGAGAGGCTATAAGACCAGTGGATACAAATGATTGGTTTCCTAAGCCCAAGATCTCACCTTCTCCTAGTCTGATACAGATACCTGATCACGGATTCCAAGCCATCCAATGAGTGACAAAATGCAAGGAATTTAGAAAATTGCGCCAAGTGATAGAGGAATCGTGTGGTATTACTGGAGAGCATATTAGCCATGCCACCACTGAGGATGTGTTGAGATATTTATTCTTTAACACTCTGTGCCAGAGGTCGTCCTTCATTAAGCATCACCACAGGGTGTTGGCCACCAATGGTCTATTGAAAACAGTCAGGTTCTTCAATCCCCACCCACCAAAGACTTTCGGTTTGGTGAGATCTTCCCACTTGCAAAGATGTAAGTAGTCCCTTGCCCCAGTTCCCGACCACAAGAATCTAAACATCAGCTATCGAATCATGTCTGTGAGAGGGATAATAGCGACGGCCAACCAATAAACATGAAAACTCTCCAAAACCGCTTTGACAAGAACAAACCGCATGCCTAAGGACAATCAACGATGGCACCAAAGGCCCATCCTTTTTTCAAATTTTTCAATGAGCCAACTCCAGTCTGCTACCCTATAATTTGTTGATTTGAGAAAGAACCCCAGATACCGAAAACCTTCATTCAATTCCACAAATTTGTAAGGAAAACGAGCCTTAAAACAGGTCAGTTCACCCTCCTGTAACCCAGAAAAGTGGAAAGACGACTTGAGAGGGTTAATAACTAGACCCGAGGCTTTGTAGAAAATGGACAGCAAGGAATCTATTTCACTCCATTCGGTGATCTGGGCTCTAGTCATAATTAGAACGTCATCCACAAAAAATAAATTGAAAATCTTGTGGAGTCTGGAGATCTTGACGCCAAATATTTTTCCTTATGTCTGTGCCTTCTTTACTTAATTGGTTGATACCTTCCATGACTAGAATAAACATAAGAAGGGGTAAAGGGAAGCCTTGTCTTAACCCTCGTTGATCCGGATTTAGGAGCGAAACGAACTGATTAATAGATTGAATATAATAAACACAGAGATATGAAGAATAACACAAATATCGAGTGAACAATATCTTCTATTAAATAATGAAATAGGTTGAAACTGTAAAACTACAGAACTGAAACACTTGCTCGAATGGTGGTAGTTATCTATGAGAAGAGATGTGGCTGCTATGCACATCCATTTGAGAAGAATGGATTACAATGAAGCTCCATAGGCCTTTTTGATATTACTCATGAATGCAAAAACCATAGACATCCAAAAACCTAACCCTAGAAGGTGAAANAAGGATATCAATTTTCAATATCATGATTTTAAAAAAGTTGTAATTTTAGCTCCCAAAAAAGAGGGGGTGCTACTGAGAGCACCACTTTTCAATTTGAGGGTTGATTTTAATATTTTGGTTGCAACAACACCAATTGTTAAGTCCATAGTTAAAGTGGTTGCAATTTTAACTTTAGGAAAAAAATCATGTTGCTATCAATGCCACTTTTTGATTTGGGGATTGATTTTAAGGTTTTCGTTGGCAATACTATAACGTTGTTAACATCATGAGTGCAAAAGGTGGCAATTTTAACCCTAGAGAAAAATGGTGCTACTCGTAGCACCACTTTTTGAAATGAATGTAAAAATAGTCATTAAATATGGCCTCTAAAAAAACTAGAACTCTTGAGGGTTCTTGTCAAGTCAGTAACTATGTTCAGAGCGTGATATTGCTTTCCTTTCAATTATATTGATAGAAGTTGATGATAGTAAAGGGGGGAAATATAAAGTAGAATTTATGAAATCACCAAAGAACATCGCAAAATTTTTGAAATCACCATGTAGGGTTGTAATTTGTGTCAATTTTAGTGGTTTTCACTATTTTGAAATAACTAAAGGAAATAAAATCCTTAACTTAAAATCAAAGGCACCACTCTACTTACTCGATTATGGACCATACTCTTAGTAATTTATTAGTTCGACTTAGATCTCTGATCCCACCTTGCAGTCACAGTAGACAAACAATTGCAGTAAATAGCAATAATGTAATGGCACTCACTTGAAAGTCAAGCAAATTGATCTACTATAAAGTTCCCTTTTCTGAGTACATATGCATTACAAAAAAGTGACCAGCAGATATAGTCCTATGTTCTAGCTTAAAAAAATTCATTGACAGTGACAACTAGATGAGGGTGCTAACCAAAACATAACAAGAAACAGACCTCACCATACTAATGAGCCGAGAAAGAGTCTCCCTAATTTCTAAGAGGTGTATGCTCCCTCCACAACCCTATCACATGATTAAATAAGGCCTAACAACAAAGACAAAGGAGTAGGAGGACCTCAAAAAAGTTTTAGAAACAGAGTAGTGCCAACATGCTCATCTTCCAACTGGTGGTAGATGATTTTCCCTTCCTGATATTGTAGGAATTTTTTTGATAGCTCATCACCCTCCTCATTAAATTCTCTATAGATATGAGTGAACTCCAGTCTCCTGAAATCCTTAAGAAGTGTCTTTGTTCGGTCCTTCTAGTAGGCTAGGTCCAGAACCTGTAAGTCACATTTGTTGTTTTACCGGACTATTACAATTCAGGAGTCCCCAAACACCTGAAGATTGTGGAGATGCAAACGTGTTTCCAATGTAAGAAATTCCCAGGTGCCCAAGAATTCAGCCTTAGTGTTTGAGCCCGATCCACAATTTATCATCCACCTAAACTCTGTGTGCTCATTTACCCTGATGAATCCTCCCGCTCCACTGGTCATCCCTCGATCTTGTGCAGCCTCGTCCAACCATCTAGTAGGTCTTCCCTCTTTTAACAATGGAGGAAGTTTCTTAGGTATGTTATTAGGTTTTGTAACCTGTGGTTTCCCAATCCATCCCAGAGTCTTGTGAAGTATCGTAGTTGTTGAAACCATGCCTTCCTAAAAAATGGCCTTATTTCGTTCCATCCAAAGCTGCCAGCAAATGATAGTGGGAAACCTCCTCTAAGTTGTATGTTGTCGAGCCCAATCATTGAAGCACTGTTGTAAGGAAGTACCATCACAAGAACAAGTTAATTTAAAAGTTGCTAAAGTCTGATTCCAAACCTACTAATTGAAATTGCAATGCACCGGCAAGTGGAGAGTAGTTTCAGACTCTTGAAGGGATAGGACACAAACACTTGGTCCTGACCACCCTCTTTGTTGCAGAATTTCCCAGGGGAGAATATTGTTTTCCAGCAATAACCAGGTAAAGAGTTTTAATTCAGGAGCAATATCCCAATTCCAAAGTGAATTGTGCCACCAACATGTACTGTGAAGCCAAGTCTTCAAGGCAAGAGCATCGTAGGCATTTTTTGCTGAGATTTTACCTGAGTTATCTCCCCATGTCCAGATAAGTGTATCCGAGCAATCTGTTAGGGTTATTCCTACACTGACCAGTTCTCTACAAAGGCAGACCCATTCTGCAGCCTCAACACCTACTAAACCCAAGTCTGAGTTAGATTCCAATGGTCCAGAACTGCATCAGGCCTACCCAAACCTTTGGCTTGGTAAAGGAAGTGTATACCCCTCTGCCTTAGAGAGGCTATAAGACCAGTGGATACAAATGATTGGTTTCCTAAGCCCAAGATCACACCTTCTTCTAATCTGATAGAGATACTTGATCCCGGATTCCAAGCCATCCAATGAGTGACAAAATGCAAGGAATTTAGAAAATTGTGCCAAGTGATAGAGGAATCATGTGGTATTACTGGAGAGAATATCAGCCATGCCACCACTGAGGATGTGTTGAGATATTTATCCTTTAACACTCTGTGCCAGAGGTCGCCCTTCATCAAGCATCACCACAGGGTGTTGGCCACCAATGGTCTACTGAAAATAATCAGGTTCTTCAATCCCCACCCACCAAACACTTTCGTTTTGGTGAGATCTTCCCACTTGCAAAGATGTAAGCGATCCCTTGCCCTAGTTCTTGACCACAAGAATCTAAACATCAGCTATCGAATCATGTTTAGAACTGTGAAAGGGATGATAGCAAACGCTAACCAATAAACATGAAAACTCTCCAAAACCGCTTTGACAAGAACAAACTACATGCCTAAGGACAATCAACGATGGCACCAAAGGCCCATATTTTTTTCAAATTTTTCGATGAACCAACTCCAGTCTGCTACCCTATAATTTGTTGATTTGAGAAAGAACCCCAGATACCGAAAACCTTCATTCAATTCCACAAAGTTGTAAGGAAAATGAGCCTTAAAACAGGTCAGTTCACCCTCCTGTAACCCAGAAAAGTGGAAAGACGATTTAAAAGGGTTAATAACCAGACCCGAGGCTCTGCAGAAAATGGATAGCAAGGAATCTATTTCACTCCATTCGGTGATATGGGCTCTAGTCATAATTAGAACGTCATCCACAAAAAATAAACTGAAAATCTTGTGGAGTCTAGGGATCTTGATGCCAGATATTTTTCCTTCCGTCTGTGCCTTCTTTACTAATTGGTTGATACCTTCCATGACTAGAATAAACATAAGAAGGGGTAAAGGGAAGCCTTGTCTTAACCCTCGTTGATCCGGATTTAGGAGTGAAACGAACTGATTAACAGACTGAATATAATAAACACAGAGATATGAAGAATAACACAAATATCCAGTGAACAATATCTTCTATTAAATAATGAAATAGGTTGAAACTGTAAAACTACAGAACTGAAGCACTTACTTGAACGGTGGTAGCTATCTCTGAGAAGAGATGTGGCTGCTACACACATACATCTGAGAAGAATGGATTACAATGAGGCTCCATAAGCCTTTTTGATATTACTCATGAATGCCAAAACCATAGACATCTAAAGACCTAACCCTAGAAGGTGAAACGCCAAAATTCATGTGGGCCCTATGGGTAAGTTGGTGTCATTTGGTACCTCAACTTCCAAGGGTCGTAAATTTTTCATACGACCTCTATTTTAGGCGCGTGATAGCCCATTGGAAAGGTCTTTCATAGAAATACACATTATGCCATCAAACTCTGACTTCATCTATAGTATTATTGTGGCGATCCAAAAAAACATTGTTTAGGCCTCCAAAACGGCTCTGGAAGTAAAACAAGATGTGATGACATGAAAACATACAAAATAAGCTAGTTGGATTAGGCGAGAGGCCACCAGTATCCACCTGGAGGATGTGTGGGGATTCAAACAACCCCAGAAGTGTAGAACCCACAATTACAAAGCAGTACAGAAGAACGTGTTGAACAAAAAATGGACACGAGGAGCCAGTTGGAATAGGTGGGTGGCCACCAATATCCACCTAGATCAATCCTCCCCCCTTAGGAAGCAATGGTCTTTATTACATTGAGTTCCCCCATCAAGTGAGGAAACTTCTGTTGTATTTGGCCCCGGGTGAGCCACTTGCCTTGGTGTAGGAGTTGCCATGTTGTGACAACCTGATAAAGTTGGATCGGTTGTTGTCAAGTGCCCTTGACCTATGTGTCCACTATGTGATCAGTGGATGCTTGTTCCATGTAGTCAGGGTTGAGCTCTGTTAGTGTCAGTTGTTCTGCGATCTCAGAGGTGTCCAATAATGGGAGGAAATATGGTCAAAGGAGGTCCACATTGAATACTAGATGCAGACCAAGGAAGGGTGGAGTGTTGAGCTCAAAATCATTTCTACCCATGAACTTGGTGACAGTGTAAGGCCCATAACAAAGTGGGAAAAGCTTCTGATGGGTCCCGGTGAGACGCTCTTTCTGCAAATGTAACCAGACTTTGTCTCCAACCTGAAACTAGTGTGGTACCCTATGTTGATCATGGAGCTGCTTGAACTTAGCATTGGATTTCTTCAAAATCTCCTGGACCTGTTGGCAGATGTGTTGAATATGCTCAATGAATTTGGTGGATTTGTCGATCGCAGACTGATAAGGGGAAGAGTCTGTCTGTGCAGTAGCAAGAGGAAGTGCAACATCAATGGGTCCCAAGGGTTGGAATCCCAAACCCACCTGAAATGGGCTATGGCCGGTGGAACTATGGAAAGCCTTGTTGTAACTGTGTTGGACATATGGGAGACTCTCGTCCCATGTACGTGGATGCTTAGAATTGTACATGCGTAGGATGTGCACAATCATCCGGTTGACAACCTTTGTTTGGTCGTCGGTTTGGAGGTGGAAAGTAGTGCATTTTGTGAGCTTGGTGTCCAAAAAAGACTAGAGACTCGACCAAAAGGTGTTGAGGAACCTATTTTCTCGGTCGGAGATGATGGTCAATAGTATCCCAAAGTGGACCCACACTCATTTGAAGAAGAGATTAGCAGTATATGTCGTTGTGACATTCTTATTACAGGATGTGAGGATGACCATCTTCGAAAACCGATCAACGACCACAAACACACAGTCATTTCCTTGCTTGGTGGATGAAAATCCAGACATGTAATCCATTGACATGGATTCCCAAGGCTTCCCGGGAATAGGAAGAGGGGTCTATAAGCCTTTCTTCTTGATGTTTGGCTTGGCAATGACACAGGCAGTGCAAGATCTGATATACTTGTTGACGTCCTGTCGAAGTTTTGGCCAATAAAAATGTTTCTGAAGAACGACCACAGTTTTCTCCACTCCAAAATGTCCTGCCACCCGACTATAGTGGGCTTCCCAAATCATCTTTGCACGCTCGCTTGTAGGAACACATAGATGGCTCAGG
Organism: Picea glauca; assembly: GCA_000966675.3. Classification (NCBI taxonomy): domain Eukaryota; kingdom Viridiplantae; phylum Streptophyta; class Pinopsida; order Pinales; family Pinaceae; genus Picea; species Picea glauca. The sequence continues at coordinate 148,521 of JZKD02S0465576.1, read as the reverse complement.
TGGCATAAGAGTTTATCCTGAATGTGAAAATCAATGACAGTTGCGCCTGTACCTAAGAGCTGATAGGTGGTGGTGAAGTCTGGATCTTGTTGATAAAGTTGGGGCCACTCAGATGCTTCATGTCCACAGGAATGGAGCATAGTGGTGAATGCAACCACAGGAGGCCGGTTGAGGCAGTCAGTGACACGATTGGAGATACTTGTCTTATACTTTATGTTTAAATGGAACTATTATAGGTAGGTGGACCACTTCTGATGGTGGTCGTTCTGCAATTTCCCTTGTGTATGTATGAATTGCATAAGCTTGTGATCAGTGTGTATGATTGTCTCTTTCCCCATAATGTAATGTTTCCATTGATGAAAGGCTTGTACAATGGAATACATTTCCTTGTCAAAGGTGGAGTATTTTCAAACAATATCGAAGAGTGTCTCACTATGGTATGCCACTGGATTCCCATGCTAAGTGAGAACTGCGCCCACAACATAGTCAAATGCATAAGTCTCAATCTTGAATGGTTGTTTCAGATCGGGCAAGGAGATTATTGGAGCTGAGCACAAGAGATGCTTCAGATCATCAAATGCTCGTTTTTTCTCCTTCCCCCACATGAACTTGGCCCTACCACCGCCCTTATTCCTCTGGCTGAGGGCCCATGCAATATGGGAGAATCCCAACATGAACCGTCGGTAGAAGTTGGCTAGTCCCAAAAAGCTCTGAAGCTCAATCAATGTGGTCGGGGCTGGCCAGTCACAGATGACTTGGATCTTAGTTGGATCAACATGTACCCCATGCTCATCAACAATGTAGCCCAAGCATTAGACCCTGTTCATTCCAAAAGAGCATTTTTCCAAGTTGGCATAAATCTTGTGTTGTCGCAAAGTGCTCAAAACCTGTTGAATATGTTGCATGTGCTCCTCCCACGTTCTGTTGAAGATGAGGATGTCATCCAAATATATTACCACAAAGGAGTTGGTGAAGGGTCTCAATACATCATACATCAACCTCATGAAAGTGGTTGGTGCATTTGATAAGCCAAAGGGCATGACTATCCATTCGTAGAGACCTTCTTTAGACTTGAAGGTTGTCTTCCATACATCCGTTGGTTCGATGGGAACCTGGTGGTAGCCAGACTTCAGATCAATATTGTTGAAGAAATTTCCCCCCTTGAGTTGGTCAAGAAGGTCATCAATCTTAGGAATGGGGTAGCGGTTCCTGACTGTGATTTTGTTTAAGGATATGTAATCAATGTAGAGTCACCAAGTCCCGTCCTTCTTCTGCAGTAGTACAATCGAGCTTCCACAGAGGGAGGAGTTGAGTCTGATGTGCCCCTTTTGAAGAAGATCTCGGATATGACGCCTGATTTTGTCATTCTCCATCAGCGAGTGCCGATAGACTGGCCCATTAGGTAGAGGTGTGTCAGGGGTCAGATCAATTGGATGCTTGACTTGGCAGTGTGTCGATACCCCTGTAGGTGATAAGAAGATGTCTCTATATTCTGCCATGATCCCGTCCACCTGCTTCTACTGCAAAGAGAGGTGTTGTGTAGAGGCCACAGATGTGGTAGCGACCTTCTACTTACTGGGAGCACGGATCACAAAGAATATGAACTTCCCAGTCTGTGAAATGACCTTACTGCATTGCTTAGCAGAGATTAAAGAAATAGCAGTAGGTGACGCTACCTCTGGGATCTTGTACAATTGTCTACCCAAAGTAATAATAACACTGTGGGGTCTAAATTCATACACAACATGATGCTTCCACAAATATGGTTGACCTAAAAGAACATCACAAACTTCAAGGGGAGCAATATCACACAATACCTCATCTTTGAAAGGCTTGATGTCGTAGGGAAGACGACATTGTTGGTTGACACAAAGATCTCTTCCTTGGCGAAGCCAACTGATGGTGTAGGGTTGTGGGTGGGGTGTCATTAGCAATTCCAGCCGCTTGACAACCTCTATTGAAATCAGGTTCTTATAACTACTGCTATCGACAATAAAATGAAGCGGATCCCCCTTGACCCACATCTTCGAGTGAAAGAGGCATTCCCCTTCCTCTAGTTCTTCTGGTTCTCTTGGCCAGACTTTGGCGGTAGCGACAGTGGCACTGGGTTCAACATCGAAAATCTGCTTCCCTCCTTTAGGATTTGACTCGGAATCAAAATCAGCCTCTAACTCAGAAGCCTTTAGCTTAGCCACGGGGGACTACTTGGAGTGTCATTCTTCAGTGTTGTGCCAAGGAATTTTATGGTACTCACACCATTTTCCCATGCCCTTCTTCATCTTCTCATTGCCCTTCTTGTGTTGTGGCTTGGATTGGTTGTCCTAAGGAGACCATCTTGACTTGGTCCCTTACTATGTGGGTTGGGGTTTCCTTTGCCCTTCTTCGGCTATGAGGGGTTTACAGATCCAAACTCTCGCCTTTTCTGCTTAAATTTCTGCTTGATCTTGACAGCGTATCTATAAGTCGTGCCTAATGAGGCGATGTCCAAGAAATCCATTTCTGTTTGAATGTATCTATGCAAATAGTCGTGGCATTTGAGTACCAGATGACACTCAGAGTCTTTGATACCCAATTTGGTGTGTAGGGTATGGAAAATATTGGTGAAATCTGGTACTGTCTGGTCCCTTTCTTGACGTAGGGTGGTCCATCTGGTGTACTAGTCCTCATAGCTTCCAACATGGTAGTACTGATCTTTAATGGCATCCCGGAAGGAATCCCATGTATGGGCCACTAAAAACATTGTAGATTCCTCCACGGCCCTTTGCTCAGAGTAGGTATCCTACCAGTCTTTAACATGGGGAACAACCTTGAGGAGTGCAAAAGTAATCTTTTCCCTATTGGAAAAATTGTGGATCGAAAAATATCCTTCAGGAAGATTCAACCATTTATCTACAACATCTGCATCTATCAGTCCTTCAAATAATGGAATATCAAAATTTACATGTACCTTGAAGGGGGTTGCATGGCCGCTTGATGAAGATGCTTTTCTTGTGGGTAGTTGTCAAAGGATCTTGGCAAAGTTGTCCATCATTTCGTTCCTTTGTCACGTGAGGGCTTCCTCGAGCAACATTTTAATATGATCTCTTGCTCCATCAACTTTATTTCCGTCCCCCATGGATTGTTGTCAGGCTCGACGCGACCGATCTTGTAATGGCTTGATTGGTTCGAGTCCCAACTTCTTGTACCCAGATCTTGTCGGGGACATGCACGAAGAAAAATAAATGAAGAGCAGACCTCTCTGATACCACTAATCCAGATTTAGGAGAAGAACAAACTGATTAACAGACTGAATACAATAAACATAGAGATATGAAGAATAACACAAATATCCAGTGAACAATATCTTCTATTAAATAATGAAATAGGTTGAAACTGTAAAACTGCAGAACTGAAACACTTGCTCGAATGGTGGTAGCTATCTCTGAGAAGAGATGTGGCTTCTATGCGCATCCGTCTAAGCATAATGGATTAAAATGAGGCTCCAGAGGCCTTTTTGATATTACTCATGAATGCCAAAACCCTAGACATCCAAAAACCTAACCCTAGAAGGTGAAACGCCAAAAGTCATGTGGGCCCTATGGATAAGTTGGTGTAATTTGGTACCTCAACTTCCAAGGGTTGTAACTTTTGCATACGACCTCCATTTTAGGCGCGTGATAGCCCGTTGGAAATGTCTTTTAGAGAAATACACATTTCGCTATCAAACTCTAACTCCATCTACAGTTTGACTGTGGCGAGCCAAAAAAACATTGTTTAGGCCTCCAAAATGGCCCTGGAAGTACAACAAGATGTGTTGACATGAAAACATACAAAATAAGCCAGTTGGATTAGGAGAGAGGCCACCAGTATTCACCTGGAGGATGTGTGGCGCTTCAGACAGCCCCAGAAGTGTAGAACCCATAATTACAAAGCAATACAGAAGAACGTGTTGAACAAAAAAAGGACACGAGAATCCAGTTGGAATAGGTGGGTGGCCACGAATATCCACCTGGATCACTCGCCCACTTTGGAAAAAAGGAGAAGGCCCTCCATTTATCAAAATTGCTATGGAAGTTGAATTAACACAACTCATTATCCAATTAGCTATCAATAAGCCAAAGCCAATCCAAAGAAGGATCATCCTGAGGAGATCCTAATTAATGCAGACATATGCCTTCTGTAGATCCAGTTTAAGGATAAGATCTTTCTTTTTCTTAGTTTTAATGCTATGGAGAACTTCATCTTCCATTCCTATTGCATCTAGAATTTTTCTTCCCTTCAAGAACCCTAGTTGCTCCTCTGATAAAGTCCTCGATACAATCGTCTTTAACCTATTGGATATAATCTTTTCTATAATTTTATAGGCCAAGTTACAAAGAGATATAGATCTGAAGTCCCCAAAGCAAGAGGGTTTGTTCACCTTTGGGATGAGCACTAAAAATGTCGAGTTTAGGGATTTTTTCATCCTCCCAGTTCTCCTTGACTCCTCCACTGCAAGAAGAATGCCAACGCCGACCAAATCAAAATACCAGAGGAAAAATTCCACCGTCCACCCGTCCGGCCCCGAGATTTTGTCCACTGCAAATCTCTTCAAAACAAGTAGGATTTCCTCTTTGGTATAGAGTTTTTCAAGCTCCAATGCCTCACTCTCGGATGTGTAGCAAGGAAAGTGTTGTATTGTTCTCATTTGCTCAAGAATATTGTTATGTCATGGATCATCATAAAAACCTTTGTAATTTCTCAACGCTTCAGACTCAAGAGCATCTTGACTAGAGTGACTAATGCCAAAATCATCGAAGATTTCCCATAGTGCTTTCTAGTTTTTCCTATGGCTGGAAAAGTGATGGAAAAATTTTGTATTCTGATCGCCCTTTTGTAACTAGGTTGCTCTGCTCTTTTGCCTCCAAGTTTCTTCTTCAGCTAGCAGATACCTTTGTCTTTTTTTTTATATCTCTTTGATGTTTTGATCCACTTCTGCCGACATGCTCCCAAGAGATTTTGTGGAGTAGAGTCTCTCTAAATTTTCCTCAGTCAAAAGTATTTCCTGGAATCTCGACCGCTTTTAGTCCTTCTCCCACTCAATCACTCTTTGTTTTAGCTTTTTCAATTTCCAGACTAATCTACGCAGGGTTGAAGATTATGCATCAAACACATTGGATCTCCAGACCTCTTGAACCACAACATTGAAACCTACTTCCCCTAACCAGATGAGATTCATCTTGAAGGGATAAGAAACTTTTCAATGACCATCGTCAAACTGGACTGCCACTGAGTCGTGGTCAGAGATGTATGGGTAAGCCACCCAAGGTCTATGTCTCCCAACCGACAAGACAATATCCTCGATCATATACACTATGTCCAGGAATTTAGCAATGCCCTCCTTCCTTCCTCTTCCATTGCGCCAGGTGGGCCCTCGTTCATTAGGGATAATATCAACTAGACCATGATCCTTAAAATTTCCTTTGAAATAGTCTGCTAAGGGGAATGGACGAGCTTTAGAACCCCACACTTCGC
>JZKD02S0465576.1:124303-135221 GCA_000966675.3 Picea glauca | reverse complement strand
ACTCACCACTACATGTTCCATCCCATCCATGGAAAAGTATCTCCATGGATTTTGTAGGGTGTTTGCCAATGTTGAAAAGGGGTCATGACTATTTGTATGTTGTAGTGGATAGGTTCAGCAAGATGTGTATCATAATGCCATGTAAACAGAAGATCATTGTTGAGCAGACTGCTAATCTCTTCTTTCAGTATGTTTGGGTTCACTTTGGGTTACCCACATCCATTATCTCGGATCGAGATACTCGATTCCTTGGGGATTTTTGAACAGGTTTGTGGAGAATGATGGACACCAAGTTGAAGAGGAGCACTGCTTTCCATCCATAGACCGACGGACAGGGATGATTTTAAGGATGGAAATTTACATTAAAATGTAGAAACATGGGCTAATATTACTAGTTCTTAATATTCAAAATGTAAAATGGCTCGCTATAGTTTTGTAAAAATATTCAAACTTCTAAAGATTTTATATTGTTTCTATAAAATTTTGGCGATTATTAAGGTAAAATAATTCTATTCTATGGAATTTGGGTGAATCATTTTTAGAAAAAATGGAAATTAGTGAATCATTTTTTGGGAAAAACCATGGAAAATTAGCCCATTTGCGAAATTTAGCCCCTAAAATCATCTATGCCGACGGATAGACAGAGGTTGTTAACCGAACAGTGGTACTTTTTCTTTGAGGCTACTGCAGCAAGCATCCCAAAGTATGGGATGAACAGATACCCTATGTACATCATGCTTACAATCGAGCCTTAAATTCCTCCACTCAGTGTTCGCCTTTTGAGACATGTTTTTGTCACCTACCTAAAGTTATTTTGGACTTGATGTATGGGAGAGATGTCGATTCAAATGAAGAAAAAATTGAAGACACAACCCGCAAGTTCATCCAGAGGATCCAACAGGTACACCAAGTAGTCAGGGAACAGTTGGAGAAAAGTCAAGAACAATATAAAGCTTGGCATGACAAACACAGGGTTGATCATTAGTTCCAGGTTGGAGACCAGGTATGGCTTCACATCAACAAGGAAATATTGAAGGGTGAAGGCAAGAAACTCAATCCCATTCGTTATGGACCCTTCACTATTTTGAAGAAAAGTGGTACCAATGTTTTTCGTCTATCTCTTCCACCTTATATGAAGATCTACTCAGTTGTAAACATAGAGAACTTGAAACTTTTTTAGCCTCCCAAGATCATTGATCAGGATGAGGAAGTTTCAATAACTTCAGTTGATGAGTTTACTCCTAAGTACTTGGATGATTTAAAGGAATTCTTCATCCTGGACAGAAGGACGAGGACTTCATGCAGGGGTGATGTTGATTGTCTTTGAGTGGGCTTAAAGGGCACACATCCAAGCAAGGCAAAGTGGATTGAGAAGGACAATGTGAGGGAACTATTCCCTCACTTATATGTTGATTGATGAAAAATTTTAGTGGTCTAAAAAGCTCTCAGTGGGAAGGCGTGATCCAAAAAGGATCTAGAGAAGACTAAGGACAGCTCAGAACTCGCAAAAACAACTCAAGAAGCTCAGAATGGCCTTAGTAGATAGAGAAAGGGAAAAAATTCAAAGTCCTCAAAACTCAGTGAAAGTGGCATCATTGTGAAGAGTGCATCACAAATTTTCCAACGATGTAAACAACTCGTCAAACAGAGTTATGGATTGAAAGATATTCACAGTCAAAGTTTGGTCAACCTAGCCCAGTCAGCAGGGGATGAGTCAACATCCATACTGCTGATGTCAACATCATTACAGATAACATCAGCATCCGTACAGTGTACGTGACACACACATGAGGTGACACGTGTCATGTTGACGTCAACATGGCATCAACATGATGACGTGGTAACACCAGAGGCTGCCACGTGTCACTCATTTTTGGCTTTTTCGGGTCGATCCATGGACCAATGAAAAAGCACCATGTGGCAGTCTATACAACAAGGTGGCAGACCATACGGTGATGTGGCAGGTTGATGTGGCAAGTGACTATACAGGTGGTTGGCGTGGCCCAGTGATGGGCTGCCACGTGGAAGTGGGAAAATGCTCAATGAGGGCCCGAGAACCGAATTTCAAAAATAAAAATGTTGGGTCCGCCAAATCTGGCGAAACCCCGCCATATATGGTGACCCAACGAACATATCTAAACCACCTCCAAAGTTTGGCGAACCACTAATACATATATATGCATATAAGTTATAACGACAACCCAAAGGGGAGGCCTGCGGGCTCGACCTCAGGACCTCCCCCATTGCATACGCCTTAACTATAGCTCCGCCACCTTTGGGCCAAACGGCCCCATTGTTTATACCACCCACGAATTTTATTTAAATTTTGAAATCCACCAATGCAGGGGGGAGAGGCGCGCGAGGGTAAGGTCAGGCACAATTTTCGAGGTATTTTTTTGGAATTAATTGTAGGTTGCAGGGCACGAAAACTGAGACAAAATTTCTCTTGGACCTAGGAGTGCCAGAGTCGGATTGAGGCATGGAGACAGTCATTTTTGGGTAATTCGATGCTACAAATTCAATGGTGTTGTATGTTTTTTGATCTGAGAAAAGATTATGCAGCTTAATTCCAGAATGAGTTATACTTATATATTTTGCCAATTCTTTTGCTCAGTTAATAAAAAGGCATACCCATTTGAGAGCAGGACCCAGAGACGTAGTCCACCAGGGACGAACTTCACTATCAAGTTTTGTGTTCAGATTTGATGCTTATGTCTCTTCATTATTGAGTTTTTCCTTCTTTAATGGTGCACTTTAAGTTATGCTCATTTAATACAATTCTTTATAAGTCACTTCAATGAAAAGATCCTGGATCAAGGCTCTAATCAAAACTTCTTGTTATTTACTAAATTACTAGTAACCCCTATAGTATGAATTTCTTGAGGCATTTTGAGATTTAACATGTGAAGTCAATAAGCAATATGGACACATATTGCTTACTTGCCATATTGACCAGAAAAGAAATCAACACTAACCTCAAATATAACCAAATTAATAAAGATGCCACCCAAAACCTATATGTACCTTCTGAGGAAAAACCAATTTTAGACACAGAGAGAAAGAAGCCCAAGAAGACCAATTGAACAAAGAATTGCCCAAGACTAGTTAAGCTAACAGAAAGGGTAAATGCAAATATAAGACAATGGGATTGGAAAACACACAAGCTTAAACCCCACTACACTTTATTTTAGAGCAACTGGATAGATACTACCTCAATAACATAGTTACCAACTTGATGAGAACCCTCGAGAGTTCTCATTTTTTAAAGGTTGCATTTAGTGGCTATTTTTACCCCTGTTTGGAAAACTAGTGCTACTAATAACATCATTTTTAGGGGTATTAAAATTAACACCTTTCACAACCATGACCTTAATAACATCATAATGTTGTCATCAAAAACCTTAAAATCAACCCTTGAATTGAAAAGTGGCATTAACAACAACACCATTTTTTTATTTTTAAGTACATGTTATTTGAAATGCTTGGACTTGGGAATCAATATTATTGCAACTAAAACCTTAAAATCGACCTTTGGATAAAAAAGTGGTGCTCCCAGTATTGAAGTCATTTTCTTCTAAGGATAAAATTGCAAGTTTTTTAAAAATGTAGCTTTGACAACTGGTACCATTGGAACCAAAATCTTAAAAATTAAAAAGAGACATTATCAGTAGCACCCCTTTTTTTTTTTAAGTAAAAAAGGTGAATCCTGTTATATTAAACCTTCAGAAAAAGAAATACACTTGACATATAGGTGCCAGTTGTCCTACCTATGCAGGAAACTAGGACAGCTGGCCTGTCCACAGTAGCATGCAAAATCAAACACCATGTTTCGCCACCCTGCCCAAAGGAAACCATGGTGCATATCCATCTTCATCAGCAGTTTGGTAAAGCCTGTTCTAATGCTAACTAAGCTAGTAACTAAAGAGCTACAGCTCTAATAAACAACAAAAGAAAAGGAGTTGGAGACCATATGAAAAAGAAGAACCTATTCGTCGGAGTCCTCACAGCCTTCCTTCGCCTTGCCGCCGTTGACAGGAATGACATAGGGCTGAGCACAGGTGGGGCATTGTCGCCGAGGTGTGGCCCTGGAGTAGGCTGCGTAAAGCATGTCCAAGCGCTGGCTAACGCGGACGGCTCTGAAAATTTGATCATCCACCAGGCTGCGTACCTCAAAGATCAGGTTCAGGTGCTCCGAATGTAGGAAAGGTGGCGATGGCAGCGACTTTGTTTCAGCCTCTGTTTCCTAGTGACCCTGCGTCTTCCTCTGCGACTACAAGTCGACATTGCATTCTGGCAGCTCCTCCTCAACTAGGCAAGTGTCGAACTCTGCATTCGGAGCATCGCTGGGGACGTGAGTCTCTTTCAAACTGGGTGGTGGTGCTGCTTCTCCAATGCACGCCGGGGGGTCCCAATTATCCGGGACGATAAACATTCGGCTCTCAGAGAAGTCCGGTGGGAGCTCCATGGATGGGTCTTCTTCGACGTAAGTTCGGGGGGGCGAACTTGTTGCTATGGCTTCACCGCGTCGTTTTCTCTTGGCCAGGAGCAGAGCTCTTTCGAAACGCTTGTGTCTTTTCCTTCTTGAATCAGCCGCGTACCAGCCAGCTCCCCTGCGGGGTCTCCCCCTTGCTCATGGCATGGTGAGAGTGAGGGCTAGTGCCAGGATGCCTCCTACATTTCGGTTCTTGCTCTGCTCGGCGAGCTTCAATTGCATTCTGAGAGATCCGGTAAGATGGATAATGACATAAACTATGGCTGCCACCATTAAAGCCGAGAGCTTAATGCTCTGGCTGGCCGGCCTATGCTCACACGTGAGAGGCCCCATCGATAACCAAAGGCCGACGGAGGTGAAAGCCTTCATAAATAGCTATGGTGTGAGGTGAGAGCCACCATAAATGGCCTCTCCCTTCGTGCCTCCACGTGCCCTTCCTTTTCGCGTGGCACCCCATTCGAGGGTAGCACCCTCTTTTTTTCCAAAATTAAAACTAACATTTTAAAAATCATGGTCGAAAATCTCAACACTATGGTAAACAAAATCGTATAAAAAAAAATGAAAAACCTTATACAATAATAAAAAATAAAAATAAAAATTAATAAAAAAAAAATATTTTTTCAATTTTAAAAAATTATAAAAAAACAACAAATTTTAAAAAAAGAAATATTTTTTTTTAAATAAAACAATAAAAAAACTTTAATTATAATTTTTTTAAATATAAAAAATTTTAAAATAAAAACGATTTTATAAAGTTTGAGGGAGGGGTGATTATTGGAATTGCTTACAACGAGAGTGAGAATTACAATAAAGGAGGGTGATTCTTCCCAAACTTCAGGGAATTGTTTTTTTTCTTTTTATCTTTTTTTTATTTATTTAATATTTAAAAAAAATTGCTTCTATTTAGTTTTAATTTTTAATTTTTATTTTAAATGTGTTTTTAAAATATTATTTTTGTTTTGTTTTAATGGTTTATTTTTTATTTTTTTTTAAGTTTTTTTTTTTTTATTTTTTTAATGTTTAGTTTATTTAAAAATGTATTTGTTTGTTCAAAGTATTTTAAATGATTTTTTGGTTTTTTAAATGTATTTTTATTTTAGTGTTTTAATGTATTTTTATTTTTTTATTTTTATTATCATATTTAAGAAGAAAAAACTTAATAAAATCTTTTAAAAAAATCCTTTATAAAAGATATTTATTTTTTCTTAATTATATTGTTCTTTGTTTTTTATTTTGTATTTTAAATGTTTATTTTGTATTTATTTTTATTTTATTAAGAAAATGGTGATTTTTTTTCTAATTTGAAGTTTTTTTTGTTTTTTTTTTAATGATTTTTTTTACAATGGTGCCAAGCATTTGAGTTATGGTTTCTAAAATGTTACAATTTTAAGTTCAGAGTTATGGTTTCTAAAATGTTATAAGTTTAAGTCCAAAAAAAAGAGTAGCACACAATTATATTTTGGTTCCAGGGATATCTATCATCAAAGTCATTATTCAAAAAACTTGTAATTTTATCCCTAAAGAAAAGGGTGTTGCTACTGGGAACACCACTTTTCTATTTGAGAGTCGATTTCAAGGTTTTGGTTACCAATCAAAGAAGTTGTAGTTTTAACCTCAAAAATAAAAAATAGTGATGCAATAAGTGTCACATTTCGATTCAGGGCTTGATTTTAAAGGTTTTGTCGACAACATTTTGACATTGTTAAGGCCGTGGTTGCAAAAGGTTGTAATTTTAATTTCAGATAAAAAATGGTACTCCTGATAGCACTACTTTTCGAAATGAAATTGATTTTGATGTTTTTGACCTAAAAATATAAGAGAATAATAAAAAAACAAAGCATTGAAATAAATTTAATCTACTGAACTTGAGCATGGGTGTTAAAAGGAAACTTTTTATGCTAATTAGCAATACATTTCAATGACATATTGCCTTCTCCACCTTCTAAGGCATGTAACGCTATCTGGGAATATATTTAAAATGGCATCTTACCACGTACAACTTTGAGGCATGCAACAAGGGAAAAACAATCCTGGGGTCAAGCATAACCTTAGCACCCTTTGTTCCTAGACTCCCTTGATTTCCAGCTTGCTCTCGCTTCATGTCTAAGCCTGAGCATAGCGAAGCCACCTACCTATGGAAACTGCAACTTGGGGTGTTTGAAGTTTAGTGCATGATAAAGCTAGAAGAAACATTAGTTTTATGGAGCCTGAATCATATGTTTCAAATACCATATTCAATGATTCAAATTTATCTTGATTGTAGATTTTGTCTATACAATGTACATGAACAAAGTCAACTTACATAAACAAAGTCAATTGTTGATTTTGTTCTGTATTTGTTGGATGATGATTTTGCTCTGTATCTGTTGGATGCATGGAATCTGCAATCAAGATAATGATTGTTCAATAAAGACATTTTTCATCTTCACCTCATGGAGAGATATGGTGGCAAATTTATAGTAAGCTCACCTTTTCTTTCTTTAAAATTTAAGTGTCTTTTTTTTTATAAATTCAAGATATTCATAATGGATTTTTTGGATATATTAAACCAACAACTGTAATTTCACCAACAATTGTATTGATAAAAAAATTTAAAAACTTAGAAGTTCTAAACTATGCCATTGATAACTATGATAAATATAGATTTACTAAATTAAATGATATCACAGCTTAAGTTGATATCACAGGTCTAAACCATTCCCTATTTCTTAAGTTGGTATCACAGCTGGTATCATTCTCATCTGGTGGTTGTATGAACTCGTTTAAGTGAATGGAACCATTGAATTGAATGCAGCGACCACAACCGAAAACTATGTGTGTGTTGAACAGATAGCTAAACAGATCGCAGAGGCGGATCGTTGTCAGAGGATCTACGCATTCTAGAAGGGTGATGTTTGATCTAAGCGGATACACTTCTTTCTTGATAATAGTTTTTCAAGCATATTCTCATCCTGTTCTTTGGCAGATACACTTCTTTACAACTCTGACTCCTCCTTCACCAAGAACATCCTCGCATACTCTGAAATCTTTCTTAATACATTCATAATCAGGTTTCGGATCACTCTTACAGCATAAGGTCATGATAGCTTCAACTACACGCAACATGGCTCACCAACTCTTGGTACTGTAATATAATATCTATTGCTTTGTGCATATCACCAACTCTTTCTACTCAGATATTTGGAAATTCGTTTGCTTCATGGACATCGCCAACTCTTCGTGGATATAAAATAAAGATTACAGTGACGATTGTATATTTCATGCGAAAGAACAGTGTTATCATCTAATCAAACCAACTCACGATATTGTTTGCAAGGATGGTGAATCCACTGGAAAAAACCTACTTCAATGAAGCCAACAAGTTAGATGGCTCGAATTTCATTAATTGAAAATTCAAAATGCAAACCTTGATGGAAGGTTATGGTGTATGGATGATCACGAAAGGAGATGAAGCGCGACCCGATGCGATTGCAGGTGCGACAGTGACAACAATCCTAGATTGAGATAAGCGTGAGAACAAAGCCAAGGTATTGTTGAGAATGTTTGTTAAAGATAGCATGATTCTGCATATTAGAGATGCTAAGACTTCTAGTGAAACCTAGAAAGTACTTAAAGATCTGTATCAGACTAATAATACAAATCACATTTTTTTTCTAAAGAGTAAATGGCTAAGTATTAAAACGGATATAAATGAGATTGTTAGTACTTTTCTTGGGAGAATTAAAGAAATGAAAGATAAATTGGGAGATATAGGAGAAAAAGTGTTAAACAATGATATTGTTACAATTGCCCTAAATGGAATGCTAGAGGGCTATCAAATGTTTATAACAGGCCTTGCAGTGAGGGAGAAAGATCCTACTTTTGAGGAACTGACAGGTATATTGTTGCAAGAGGAAGAGAGGCACGTGAATTTGAATCCTCAGAATTCATACTTAGCACTATGGACAAATAAGAGATTCCTTAAAGGAAAACCATGAGAAGGAGGCAAAGGAGGAAGTTCATTTAAGAGGAATTCATTTCCAAAGCCAAATCAAGGTATGTCATCGAATAGAAATGAACCTAAGTGTTTCTATTGTGGTAGGATTGGGCATCTTTGCAGACAATGTTATAAGAAGAAAAATGATGATGAGGCTAGGAATAAAAATAGAAAACATTTAGGACATTTTGCAGAATAAAACCTGAATATTGATCCAAAAGATCTCAAATTGATTGTGTCTAATGCTGCACTATCTGTTGAAACTGATGATGTTGATGCATGGTTTGTTGATTTTGGAGCTTCAATTCACATGACATGTAACAAGAATTGGTATATAAATTTTAAAGAAACACATAATGGTGCCCATGTTTATCTTGGAGATGATCGTTCTTATCAGATCAAGGGATATGGAGATATTCCAGTAACATTTCTGAATGGTACTGTCAGACACATTCACAATGTTGTGTATGTCCCTGGGATAAAGAAAAATTTGATTTCTGTGTCCACAATTACAGATCAAAATTTGAAGGTCGGATTCTTCAAGACACATTGTATAGTGAAGGACTTGCAGGATCATTACAGTGTTGTTGCCTCAGGAGTTAGAGTTGGAGGTATGTACAAACTTGATGTCACCAACAATAATCATCAAGCATTGACTTCTGCAATTATGCCTACAGAAACTCTTTGGCACCAAAGATATGGTCACATTATCATGATTTGTTGTTATTACAAAAACAAAGTATGGTTGAAGGACTCCCTATCTTGAAGAATGAGTATGTTTCTTGTGAAGGTTGTGCATTAGGAAAGTTTCATAGAGATGAATTCCCCTCTAATCGTGATAGGAGAAAAATAGATCTATTAGAACTTGTGCACACTGATGTTTGTGGACCAATGCAGACAAGGTCGCTAGGAGGTGCTTATTATTTTTTGTTATTTATTGATGACTGCACAAGATACACATGTGTTTCTTTCCTTAGGAAAAAGAGTGATGTTTTTTAATACTTGAAGGAATTTAAAAACATGGTAGAGAAGCAAATAGGAAAACCCATCAAAATCGTCCACTCGGGTCAAGGGGGAGAGTACATATTGAAGAACTTCATCAAGTATTGCAAAGATCATGGAATAGTACAACAAATTACAACACCTCACACTCCACAACAGAACGAAGTTGCAGAAAGGAAAAACATAACTTTGGTGGAGTGTGCACGAAGTATGATGAAAGGTAAGAATCTCTCAAATGATTTTTGGGATGAGGCCATTAGCACTGTTGTTTATTTAGAGAAAAGAAGTCCAACAAGGTGTCTTGATCATAAAACTCCTTTCGAAGACTTGTATGATTCTAAACTAGCAGTTAATAATTTGAGGATATTTGGGTGTAAGGATTTTGCACATATTCCAAAGGAGAACATAAAGAAGCTTGATGTTAAAGATATCAAATGTATTTTTATAGGGTATTGTTCAGAATTTAAAGCATATAAATTGTTTGATCCATTTACTCACAAAGTGTTTGCAAGTAGAGATGTAATTTTCCATGAACAAACAGAAGGAAAAAATGAAGACAACAGTCATAGAGGATGGCATGTACTTATTGAAGATAAGGAGGTCAAATAAGAGAAGCAACAGTAGGAAAAGGCACCCAGTGACATGGATACATCTAGCAGTGAAGAAGAATCTTCACAAAACAGAGAAGAAGTCACCATCCAATTGAGAAGATCTTCACGACAGGTTCATCCACCTGAAAAGTATAAATATTATGCCTTGATGAGTAATATTTCAAATGTCATAGAACCCATGAGTTTTAATGAAGATAATGAACATGAAGAGTGGAGAAAAGCAATGGAGGAAGAATATGACTCTATAATGAAAAACAAAACTTGGGAATTGACGGAATTGCCTAAATATAAAAATCCCATAGGATGTAAATGGATATACAAACCTAAATTCAAAGCAGATGGTAGTATAGATAACTATAAATCCATATTGGTGGCAAAAGGGTATTCACATAAAGAGGGCATTGATTATGCAGAAACATTTGCACCAGTAGATAAATTAAACACTATAAAAATGTTAATTGCACTAGATACAAAATACCATTGGAAGCTTCACCAATTAGATGTAAAGTCTGTTTTTTTTGAATGGTGAGTTAAAGGAGGAGGTTTACCTTACTCAACCAGAGGGGTTTGTGAAAAGCGATTAGGAACATTTAGTGTGTAAATTAAAGAAATCATTGTATGGACTGAAAAAGGCACCTAGGACATGGTATGAGAATATAGATTCCTTCTTTCTTCAGCAGGGTTTTGTGAGGAGCAAAAGTGATCCAAATTTGTATATCAGGTTTGTTGATTAAGGTTGGTTGTCATTGATGTCAACCCTTGAAGAAAGCCCCGTAGCACAAAGGCTTGGGTAATGGACCCAATATTGTTTGATGTAAATATGAATCATTATTGTTT
>JZKD02S0465576.1:90977-112643 GCA_000966675.3 Picea glauca | reverse complement strand
TGAGCATATATAGTGCGCAGCTATCTTTGAAACAAAAGACTTCCCTGGGTTGATAATTTATGTTTCACTTGGTTGTTTGAAATTAATTAAGCAATTATAGTGACCAACACTTACATAAAACCAGATGTTGAGAGAAGTATCGTCAGCTTGTGCACTGCCATCTTGTGCACATATACTTTCATTTGTGTCGAAATAGATTTTAGTAAGGATCTTCCAAACAAAATGAGTCTCAAATAGATAACTTCTATGTTGATGTATTTAGCATCAGACAGGTACTTCCACATAGAATTTGTGTCTAGCATGTGGAAGTTGTCCGTAATTCCTCTCATAACTTTAGGAAATTCACTTTATGAGTTAATAATTAAAGTGAATGACCTTTTAGATTAATGTGAGTTTAATTAAGTTAAATGCCTAAGTATTTGGCATTAGTAACTTAAGTGAGTTATTTAAATCCTAACTATTATATCTAATGTGAAGGTGAGATCTAATCTTAGCACTTGATCACTTTAGAGATCGAGGGTTTTGGATTTAGGGTTAACTCAACGTTATAAAAGGCATCCTAAGTGAGAGGATGAGACACATAGAAAGTACAATGGAGTAAAGAAGGATTCTTTTCTCATGTGCTTGTGTCACACACAAAGTGAGAATATCTCATTGATTGGGTGAAGAAGAGAGTCCATCCAAGTGTGAGTGGGAAAGGTCAAAGGAAGGAGCAAGGGGTAGCAAGGTATTGATCCACATTTGTGATCAAATTTTTTCTTTCATTTCATTATCCATGAGATTCTTCCCTTATTTTTCTTTTTCTTTTCTTCCTTAGACTTTTTCTCCTTTGTCAATTTTTCCTAACACTCATCCAAATTCAAGCAATGTGGGGTAGGGGTAGAACAAGTCTTGGACCCTTACATCTTTAGGTCCGTAGGTCTGAAGTACACAATTACGCATACTACAAAATGCACTTTTTACTTTTGCATTCACCAAATTGTACCTTTTTCAATTCCCAATACTTAACCACTTTTCATAAAGTGCGGATGTGGTGCCACATACCATCTGTTAAATTTTTCTTGAGTCTCTAGGTCCGCAGTCCTATATTCTCCAAAATGCACCCTCTACCTCTGCAATCCGCAAAATGACCATCTCTCATACTTTGTTGCATTTCTTATTTTGATGCGGGCCTCCTTACTTTTCTCCATATCTGCAGGTCCGCAAGTCCACAATCTCGCATTCTACATTTTTCACTTTCCAACCCTCATATTACACTTCCATACTTAACATTTTTCATCTACCACGACATCACATCACCACTTCCCATCACATTTATTGCCCCTGCCACATCAACTGCCACTTGTATAAGAATAATATTATTATTAAATTCGTGAAACACTCGTAAACCTTGCAATAAATTCAAATCTCATGCAAGCTGACAACATTAAAAGCAAGATTTATATTGACTGAACTATCAGGACAATACATGGTGAAACTAAGTAAAAAATAATATGCCAAGGTGTAAATATCGACAGTAGTGCCACCTATTGCCAAAGTCAAAAGCAAAGAAAATGATTTCAAGTTAGAAAAAAGAGATGTATTGCGAAGACACACTAAACACACTTGGGTGTGAAGATCAAGAGTTTCAGTGGTTTAGGGCATACAATTACTACAAGACTCTTTCTTTGACTGACAAGAAAACAAACTTAATTTGGACTTTAGGCATAGCATTAGCGGTTTGCATTCCATAAGTAACAAATTTCAAAGAAGTTGTTCAATGGTGTGAAGATAAGCTCAACTCTTAGACAAGAAAAATTCAATTGCAAGGACATCAACCCATTTCTTTAGCTCCTTCAACATTTTCCAGAATGTTATGACTACCTACATCTACCTTGCTGTTTAAAACTGAAGAGGCCAATAAATTTTTGAAACGACATAGAGGAGGGGAGAGGTTTCTAATAAATTACTTGGTCGACCCAAGCAATAACCCTGGTATTTCCAGGATTGAGGTAACTTCTCTAAAATACCCAAACATAGAATTTGCATGGTTATTTGCTCATCTTGTTGGTCTAGAATCTACTACATATGTACCAAAAAATATAATATATGTCATGCAATTTTCTTTGCATGATAAAGCCATTATAGACTGGGGTTACCTTATTTCGAGTGAAGTTTCTTTTCAACTAGATAGTTTGAAAAAGACTCGAAAGTTCTATATGACTTGTTACCTCATATTTTCCATTGCTTATGGTTATGTATTTGAAGACTTGTTGAGGGTAAGGAATGTTGATTTTAATATGGAACCAAATTATGCATGGTATTCAGTCCTCTATCGACACAAAGCTCAATATAACTTTTATCTAGTTCACAATAATTTCATTTCAGAGTTCAAAAATTTGATCTTCGGCCTTAGTATGTTAAGATTATCTCTTGAGGCTGCCACCTTTCTCTCTAGGAAAGGAATTTATGAGGCTTCTGAGGAATTTATTGTTATCAAGTTATTCGAGAGTGAATAAAAACCTTTTCTTCTCCGATTTTCTTCTTCAACAAGAGGAGGAAAAAACAGTTCATACCCTTACCATGGAAAATTGGAGCATTAAAGCACGTAACCCACCTCGACGAACTTGCAAGCCATCTTGACCATCTTGGAATAATAGAAGCCAAATTTGTTAATGGTTTGGACCCGAATGACAAATTCACTGCACATATGGAATTAATTGGTTATTCCTCATATTTCACTAAAGTTGAACAATTTCAAGAAGGGGGCAGAGATAATTTGGATCTCCCAGAAATCGCAGGAGGAGAGGTTTCAAATAATATGGAAGAAATAATTAGTACCAATGAAGGTTACCGACAACATGGCAGAGAAGTAGTGTTATGCACCTAGTTATGTTATTTTGAATAGAGATAGGAAATATCGCAAAATTAACCAATGGAACAACAGAATATAAAGAATATCACACCAAAAATGATACATTTTATTGAAATAGGAGCTTCGAGGGGGGAAACTTCAGCAAAGAAACACACTATTAAAATGATTCTCAATACCTCCTTTCTCATACCTCATACTCTTATTTATACTAATTCTATCTTCTAAAGAACATTCTAGAGGAAGATATTTCTAGAAGCGGAAGCTTCTATAAGGTCTTCTTACATTGAATTGTTCACATTTATTCAATATGCCTTATTAACTAATGTTGACCTTTATTACATGGACAATATATGTTGCTAACTAATGACCAACTAAGAGGGGCTAGGATTGGATCCTAATATTCCCTCCCCCTTCAAAAGCAGCCATGTCCTCAAGGCTGAAGATATGGAAACTGTTGCAATATGGTAGTTGGTTCCCAAGTCACATCCTATGGATATGTGTCCTTCCACTTGATCAACACTTATTTGATAGCTCTACCACACAAGTGATGCTCCCACACGTTGAGGATTAGTTCTTTTTGGAGCCAAAGGGAGCCTTCTTTATCTAATTCATGCAAGATGGTTTGAACCCAACAATTATGACCCACCACTTTCTTCAAATAGGAAACATGGAACACTAAAAGTATTTTGGAGGTAGTTGGAAGTGTAATTTTGTAGGCAACTGGACCAACACATTTGATGATCTGATAGGGACCATAAAATTTTGGTGCTAACTTGTGGTGTACATGTGCTTTGAGCGATGTTTGTTTGTAAGGTTGGAGTTGAAGAAACTTCTTATCACCTTCTTGGAAAACCCTTTCAGAACGTTGTTGGTCAGCATGTTGCTTCATATGATTTTGGGCCATGTGGAGGTTATCCTTCAGAGCTGGGAGGGTAGTTTCTCTACCTTGCAACAACTTATCAATAGTCTGGACCTTTGATGTGCCTAGAAGATATGAAGTGACTATAGTTGGTTGTTGTTCATACATTGTTTCATATGGTGTCATTTTGGTGGTTGTATGATAGGAAGTGGTGTACCGCCATTCGGCCAAAGGTAACCATTGCACCCAATTATGTTGTTTGTCCGAAGAAAAACAACGCAAGTAGGTTTCCAAACATTTATTGACAACTTTTGTTTGGCCATCTGTCTGGGGGTGGTAGGTTGTGCTCATATTTAGTTGTGTTCCCTATAATTTAAATAGTTCTTGCCAAAATGTGTTGGTGAAGGTCGGGTCATGATTGAACACAATGGATGTTGGCATGCCATGCAAGTTGAAAATATGATCAATGAAAACGGGTGTTACCATAGCTGGTGTAAAAGGGTGTGTTACGACAAAAAAATGTGCATACTTGGAGAGGCAATCTACCACGACCATAATGACTGACTTGTTACCCTCTTTTGGAAAGGCACACTATAAAGTCCATGAAGATGTCAGTCCAAATGGAGGTCGGAATGGGTAACAATTGTATAGCTCTAGGGATCTTGACAGTTTCACCTTTATTGTGTTGACAAACATCACATTCGGTTACAAAGGTAAGGATGTCCTTCTTCATGCCTTCCCAGAAAAAAGAACAACGAGCACAAGCATATGTCTTTTGGAATCCTGAGAGACCCGTTAGAGCAGATGAGTGCAACTCATTTAAGATCCTAGGATTGAGGGATGAAGACGAAGACAGAACCAAGCGATCTTTATATCGGAGAATATTGTCTTGCCAAGTGTAGCTAGGGTGAGGCAGTTAGGGTCCTCCTGAATTCATTGAATTACCTATGATATGGTTGGGTGTATTATCCACTCTTGTCACACTTCCTCAATCCAATTAGAAACAAGTAATGATAAGGAAAAGAGGGAGTCTTCATCCTCATATTGTCTGGACAATGCACCATCCACTACATTGCCTTTTCCTTTTTTATATATGATCTCATAATCATAGCCTATCATTTTGTTTAGCCACTTGTTTTGTTCCGTGGAGGCTAATCGATGCTCCAAGAAATATTTCAAACTATGGTGATCTGTTTTAATATGAAAACGGTGTCCCAATAGATATGGTCGCCACATGTGCACAACATGGAGAATGGCCATCATTTCCTTTTCATATGTAGATTTTCCTAGATGGAAGCCACTCAAAGCCTGGCTAGTGAAAGCAAGAGGTTTACCATCTTGTGTGAGAAATGTGCCAATACCAATGCCAGAAGCATTTGATTCCACCACAAAATTCTTGTTGAAGTCAGGGGCTTCTAAGATGGGGGTAGTGCGCATGGCCTGATTTAACATTGTGAAGGCTTGCTCCGCTGCCTGTGTCCAATGAAATGCATTCTTCTTGAGAAGGTCCTTCAATGGCCTGGCAATTTTTCCATAATGGGGGGAAATTTTCTGGTAATATCCTGTGATGCCTAAGAAACCTCGAAGGCGCTTCAAAGTCATGGGTCTCGGCCACTCTTGCACAGCTTGAATATTTTTGGGGTACACCCTTACCCCATCACGACCCACAATGTGTCCCAAGTATTCGACCTCACTTGGTCTTTTTGACAAACAATTAATTGTCCTATAACAATTGAAGTATTGTCTCCACATGGTGTATATGGACATCCCAAGTGTGGTTGTAAATGAGGATGTCATCAAAGAAAACCATAAAAAATTGTCAAAGATAAGGCTTCAAGATTTTATTCATGAGACTTTGGAAGGTAAATGGGGCATTGCAAAGGCCAAAAGGCATTACCAATAATTTATAATTCCATTCATGAGTTTTGAAAGTAGTATTGGGAATGTCTACTTCATTCATCTTAATATGGTGATAGCCTGAGCGAAGATCTAGTTTGGTGAAGAAACATGCACCCTAGAGTTTATCAAACAGATCATTAATGATAGGAATGGGAAACTTATCCTTAATGGTTAATTTATTAAGGGCTTGAAAATATAGACACATGTGCCATGACCCTTCCTTGTTTAAGCCATCACAACAGGGGATGAATATGGGCGTGTACTTGGGCGAATTACCCCCACCTCCAGTAATTCTTGCATTATTTTTTCTATTTATTTTTTTGAGCAAATGGATACTTGTAGGGACTTACATTGGGGGGTTTATTGCTTGGCAGGAGAGGGATGTGATGATCATTCTCATCCCTATAGGGGGGTATGTCTATGGGTGTCTCAAAGATCCCGTGGTGCTTATCCAAAAATAGTTGCAAATCAAGATGTACTGCTAGGGATGATTGATCTTGTACCTGGATGTAATTAAGTTGATCAATCACACCATGGTGGCCTTTCTTCAGGAGTTTCTTCATCTGCTGAGAACTGATAATTTCTAGGGAGCCAACTTGTAGGCCTTTGAGGTTATAGGTGTGAGCATATTTAGTAAAGCTCATATATAATTCTTGATAATCCATGGTAATCAGTCCCAAGGTGCAAATCCATTCAACACCCAAGAGAATATCACAGCCACCCATGGAAATGGAGAACATGTGAGTTTTCAGGTGATAATTTCCCATTTGGGGTTTGACATTCCCGCAACGGTCCCCACATTTCATTGTACAACCATTAGCGATGAGAATTTGAAAATAAGAAATTGGTCTGACAAAGAAATTGACCTCCTCAACTATCCTATGATGAATAAATTTATGGGTGCTACCACTATCAATCAACACTTATACTAGCCTATGTTTGATGTAGCCCTTGATTTTTAATGTCTATGGAGCGGAAATACATGCTAGGGCATGGAGGGAGACTGATTGGTATTCTATATGTACTAATTCTCTCAATTAAATTGTCAACCTAGGGTAAGTAAACTTAGAGTTGTGGAACAGTATGAGCCAAGGCGGAAAGAAGAGCTAATGGGAAGATTTTCTAGCTAAGGAGATAGTTTACCCTAGGGATCAACATTCTTTTTAATTTACAATTCTATTTTCTAAAGAGATGACTTTTAAAATCTATTTAAACATCAAATTCTATGTAAAGCAACCTTCAATTAATGAGATTCAAACAATTCTAGAGCTATGAACTATCTGACCTAAGTAGCCTTAAACAATCTAGGACTACAAACAATCTTTAAATAAGCAACTAACAAGTAATCTATTTCAAAGTTATTTAATCTATTCAATCTCTCTTTGAATAAGAAAACAACAAGTAATCTATTTATGAATTATTTGATCTATCCATGTCTTAATGAACAAGCAAGAAAGAAAATACGCAATTAATCTATCAAAACTATCTTGACAAGTGAACTCTATTCTTAAAAAGAACTCACAATTATTTCTATCTAGCAAAGAATAAACATTAATCTACTTAAATAAAAACAAGAGTATTGTGACAGTATTCAAATGTGATGATTGTGTCTTCGGTGGCGAATGACATCACGATGGCATCTAACTATCAATGATAATTCAAGTGGAATTAACTCAATGCTAGCTTCTACGGAGAAATGTAAAGTATGGATAAGGCAGTCTATAGAGAGTTTTTCCATCATAAAAGTAACACTAGGTGTTCTTGGAATCCATATGATCTTTAAACATTGTGCAGAAAAGATTCA
Organism: Picea glauca; assembly: GCA_000966675.3. Classification (NCBI taxonomy): domain Eukaryota; kingdom Viridiplantae; phylum Streptophyta; class Pinopsida; order Pinales; family Pinaceae; genus Picea; species Picea glauca. The sequence goes on along the minus strand of JZKD02S0465576.1, from coordinate 105,227 downwards.
ACATCAATCATTCACTTTATCATACAACTGCTGGAAAGTACCATGTTCAAAATCACTAACTCAAGCAAAGCTATAAACTCATAATTAACACTTAATTAAAAATCCTAATTCAAATTCATACTTAAGATGACAATGAAAATATTCTATGCAAACCTACAAACTCTTGACTAATGCTAATTAGAATTCACAACTCAAATTCATAACCGAGATTTCATTAAAAATCATAACCTAAAGTGAACTAAGCTATCATTAAAAATCATACTCAAAATCAACCAAGATGCTATTAGAAATCATAACTCAAAATCCATTTCTATCCTATCATGTTGAGGCAAAATTAACAAATGAAATAGACCTACAGAGAATATTTGCAATTACAAATAAACCTATCTAAGTTAGTACTTTGCAGAGTAATTTACAGCTAGGGAGAAAAAAGGCATGACAATGTAATTAAACAGCTTCTACAACCTGCAAACAAAATATTAGGAGTTTAATAATTAACACACAACCATGGACGTCCCTCTATGATATACACACCATTCAGAAAGTAATCCAAAAATAAGAGAAGGTGTACAGGGAGATGAATTAGAGACATGATCTGCAATTAAAAGATACACACAACAAGTAATTTGAAATTGAGAAATTTACACAGTAAAGAAGTGATTTCGAAATCTAAGAAATATGAAAGGAAGTTGTATAAATGTAAATATGTACTGGTATAAAAAATCACCAGACCACTGGTGGCCCCCCCAGAAGGTCGTGGAAACACTCCAACGGGAAAACACAATCGCTAAGTTAACGCATCACTGGCATTAATCATAAAAACAGAGTATATAACAAAATGGTGATAATGTTTGTATAAAAAAAAAAAAATGTCCCTCTTCATGTCATGGAAAGTAGTATTTATAGATGTTTATAGAGCTTGAGAGGTCAACCACTGGAAGGGTCGTCTCTCTCTAAAAACAGTAAATTCATTAAATTTATTCTAACAACAACATCTTTCTTAATAGTCTTTGTGTGCCACTTGACGGTCGTTGCAACTACCCAATCTGAGATGCGTCGAGCTCCATAGCTGGAGGGCATGAGGGGGGCATAAAACCCATATCCCTGATTCATCCATCAAAGGTCGCCAATGTACTAACCACCAACTCCTATGCACTCTGAGTGCCAGATGGAGTGCTAGATGGAGTGTTGGATCAAGTGTTGAACGGAATGTCGGACGAGGGACCGGATGGAGGATCGGATCACGATTCTGACCTGTTGCAAGAAAACCAGAACGTTAGAACTTCGTAATCATTTAACTGAGATGAATTGATCGTAAAATCATTGCAAAAACGATAATTATGCATACCTTGTGCGATTCCGTGGAGAATTGATATATAAAGCTTGATAATACCTTTAAAATGTCTAAATGAGATCGTAGCATATATAATGTCACATGCAAAAAGGATTCGACCATTGGAAAAAATAGTCAAAACACCAACCCAACATTACCCCCACGTCTAAGGATTTGCAGGTCCCTCTGCAAACAAAAATGGATCACTCGACATAACTATACTCATGAAGGAGGGGGTGGATTGGATTTAGAAGCTTCTTCCTCTTGCCCTGGGGACTTTTTCTTAGGCCTTTTATGATGTTTCAATTTCATCTGGAGACTGCAATTGGTTGTGGTCATCTGATCAACCAATCCCTGAAGAGAATTCACTTTTACTTGCAATACAACATTGTCATGATGCAGTTGCCTATCCATAGTTTTTCGTTCTTCCAATTGTTGAAGCAACGGAGCATTTTCTTGTTGCAATTTCTCAATAATTGGGGTATGATAAAATGGTTCAAGAGAAGAAGGCTTGGATTCCTTGACAGATGTAGAAGGTATATCAAATTTAGAAGACGATGTAGGCACCTGGGAGGAAGGAGTAACAATGTTTTTGTAAGGGAGACTAGGTGTAATAGGTTCAGATTTGACCTCTTTATTGGGATTAAAATCCTCTGCATAAACTTCTCTGAGTCTTTTATGGGGGCTCTCGTGATTGAAAGACAATTGGATAGGATCTGAAGTGCTTGGAGGTTTTACATTGGGTTTGCCACTCATACTTTGGGTGCTTCTTCGAAAATATTCCCTCTTGAATCGATTGGCTCCTCTCGTCTGTGTAGGAACTATAGGGAAATCTTGTTGAAATGCATCTTGTAGCTTCTTGGGTTGAGGATCAACAAGTGTTGAAGGCAATGGGGAATTATCAGCAGGATTTTTTATTTTCTTACCAAATGAGGTTGCAGGGGAATCAATAATTTTTTTAGCCTTTTGATCAGACGGAGAGATAGTTTGAGTTGGAGGGTTTGGATTTTTTAGAGAATGAGGCTTAGATGGAGTGACAGCCCCTGAATCGACTGATCTCTTGCTTGTATTGACTGTGATATGGGGGTTTGATAATTGGTAGAAGAATTCATCCCATGTCTTGCTCGGTTTGTCAATTCAACTATAACAAGAAATTTAATGAGGCCATGGTGGAATAAACTGTTGTGAGGGTTGGACAAATTTTTATGAACTTGGGAAGACATTTTCTCAAGACTTTTCAGGAAGTAGAAAGGAAAATTCAAGGGTTTATTGAATTGAAAATGGGACAACAAAAAAAAATGACAAGCTTTGAAAACAGAGTACCTACCTTCACAAGTGATGAGCCTAATAATTATGATCAGGGGGTTAATCAATTCATCCTTGATCCATTCTTTTGAGTACCCTTTGGCTCCATAAATGTTTTGAAATTCAGGCTTGAACACTCTATTATAGCTTGGACGTGGAAATTGATGGTGTTTGAACCATTGATCCCCAACCCATGGAAATTTTGTGGCTGAGGAAATAGATTCCTCAGAGACCAAGAAGGTCAAAGACCCAATGTGAGCCAGTCTCCCATTGAAACCAAGAGATAATTGTAGTGAAACACCATCGTCATGGCCCTGCAAACTGGCCAAGAATGGTCCCCACCCTGCATGAAGGAAGATCTCTCTACACTCTGTGAATTCTGGAATTGCGAGGAGCTCAACGTAGGAGGATGGTTCATAGCGTTTGGGCATGGTTACAGCGTGGAGGATGAGAAGGAGAAAGTAATCAGGAAAAGGGTGAGCGTGACACATAAAACAAGGGATGAGAGAAATGGTAATTAGGGAAGAGTACCTGGTTTTTAATGCAATTGCGGTGGAAACGGTTTAATTCGTGGGCGAATTCATCATACACGATCGCCATGTGCGACTATGATTGCATTACGTTTGAATTTTGAATGGTGGTGTACTTTGGAGGCAAATGAAATTATGTGATAATTAGATCAATGTCCAAGTATTCGACTTGGACATTTGATCATAAAAATGCATTAAAAAAATTTAATTCAATTACCAACATGAATTTGAAAAATATACCATTCAACCCATCTTAACTTACCATTGCAACAGGTGTATCAATTCGAACGATCATTTCTGCATGCAATCATGGTCATTTACAGTATATACATACCTGATTCGATCCTCCATATGGCACTTCATCTGGTCTTCCATATGGCACTCCATTCGGTCCCCCTATGCAAGTGAAAATTATCCCCATCATAATGGGCGTTCACCCATAGCACTTAGTTTGGGAAACTTATGGCAGTCATGGTGAACAGGAGCATGGAGCATGGATAGGATGAGCATGAATAGGACTATCCATTGTTGATTTCCTTGTCATCGATATTTTAACAATATAAAACAACTTGTTCCTCTATTCATAGGCATGTAACACAGATCTGTAGTGATCATTTAATAGTTTTTTTTTATCTGTAATTGTCACAAAGAACTAGTTAAGCAGTCTTCCATTATATAAACATAAAAATGCACAACATACTTATAACACACAGCGATGTCAGCAATATAGAATTTAGCATACTAATAAAAACAACTGATGATATAATAGCCCAGGATATCGTAAAAACAATATGATATAATTTTTGACAGAGATTCTACTTCCTCTTCTCATGGATTGTAATATAGATGGAAATGTCTATCATTTGTTAGCTTCGGAAACCCCTACCCCACTCCTACGTATTGTGACACCTCACAATCAAATATATAGGGAACCAGTCAATTCTCGCAATAGCCTAAGATTTATAGTTTTCCAAGTGTAGAGATAAATTTCACACATTAGTCTAAAGAGACGGTTAAAATATGGCCCCACCTATAGGACATAACATCCTACATATAGTTAGAAAGAGGTAGGCGAGAGAGTCTTAGGATCGTCTTAAAGTTAGTTCCCAATGGTGGAGTGATGGAGTTCATTTACCTTTGCTTAACCATGTAGACTTCTTTTCAACTTTTCCTGCAAGTAATGTCATACATCAGGACAAGTTTTAAGATTTAGGAATTTTATTTATTATTTGTCAGATCATCACCCTCGCTAGGTAGAATGCCCCGCTTCCAACAATCTTGTTCAGTACTCCTACAGGTTTACTTAGTCATACCATAGGTCGGTACCCGCTGCCAGCAGACCTATTCAGTATCCCAACGAGTTAGCCTCTTACACCCTTTTACAACAGAGATTGGTCCACCATCTTTTAAGATTTTTATATAAAGATTTCTCTTTGCAAGAAGATGGGGAGGCAACTTTGAAAATTTTTATTTAGGACTAGGATGGTATTTATGTTAAATATTGACTCTTCTTTATGTATTCCTTATAGATTGTCCTGATGTAAGGGATACTTAAGTGGACATATCCTATCTAAAGATATGGTATAATCAAGCATTTTTAGTGTGTAGTGGATGGTACCATTGGAAAAGAACATAAAGGTATCTTCAGGCCCTATTCACTTTCTTCTTTTTTAAAAGTTATATTGATGTTTCCATGGCTAACCGCTAATCATACGTTCTTGCTACTCTTTCATAAAGATACTTTTGTCACCTACGCAGTGTTCTTGGGGAAATTGTATGAGTAACCTCTAGGTTTGATAAGACAAGGTGTCGCTTCCTTATATCCTCTAGTGGTGGAAGTTATGAGCAATTTGCATTAAAGATGCCTTGAGAGAAAGGAAGATGGAAATCTTGCAAAAAATATGGCTAATTCACAACAAGAAATATCTATGCATAATAAAAAGTCATTATTCAGTTGATGCTTAAGCAGACAACAGAGTTCAAATATAGCAACATCTTTTTCTGAAGGAAAATACTTCCCTTTTTGTCTTCTTGAAGCTGTCCACTCATGGTGAAATAAATACCTGTAGAGATCTCTAAAATTGTTTATCAACAAAAACACACTTTAAATTATTTACATATGTACAATCAAAATTCAGAAAAAGTTTCAAGAATAGGGGGAGGGAGAAGAAACTTCCCCATCCACTAAGGCCAATGCCTTGTCAGTTGACATGACCTGTAGAAAATCTTCTTTGGAAATGGGTCTGTGGTAAAGTTTAATTCGGTGTCCATTCACTACAAAAGAGTCTTGTCCATCATCAATTGTTTTTATCTTAACAGCCCCATTATCATACACGGTAACTACCTCATAAGGACCCAACCATAGAGTGATAAGTTTTCCTTTAAAAGTTTTGAATCGGGAATCAAACAACAAATCCCAATCATCGGGTTGAAATTGTTTCTTCTTAATAAATTTGGCATGCCACTTACCCCTCTGGTTTTGAACTAACATTGTCCGTTGGATAGCATCTTGTCTAATCTCATCCAATTCGTTCAATTGTAGGGCTCATTGTTTATGTGCTTCGTCTAGGTCTAATGCCAATTGTGCAACAATACGGAAATTCCTTACTTGGAATTCAATTGGTAGAAGTACTTGTTTTCCATAAACTAGTTCGTATGGGGTATGCCCATTGGTGTTTATCCAGGTGGTACGATATTCCCACAAAGCCTCTGGAAGTCTATCAACCCAATCTCTATGGTGCAATTGAACAGTTTTGGTTAAGATAGTTTCCAAAACTTTGTTTGTGGACTCCACTTGACCATTATCTTGCGGGTGATATGGAGAAGATTTACAATGCTTGATCCCATATTTCTCCATTAATTCCTTCATCAGCTTAGAAGTGAATTGTGTGCCCTGGTCTGTAACAATTTCACGAGGAACACCAAAGCGGGTAAAGATGTCTTCATAAATGAATTCAACAACAGATTTTTCGGTAGCCCTAAATAAGGCTTTTGCCTCTACCCACTTGGTGACATAATCTGTACAAACCAAAATATAATTCTTATTATGAGACATGGGTGAAATTGGTCCTACAAAATCAAGGGCCCATTTCTCAAAAGGTTCTATCATAACTTGGGCATGTAAGGGCATTTCCTCAGTTGATGTGGGTCTTCCTATCCTTTGGAGATTATCACAACTTCTCACATATTTGGAAGCATCCTTAAAAATGCTATGCCAATAGTAACCTGAATGTAAAACCTTATATGTTGTACGTTGTCGGAAAAATGGCCACCACATGGTCCATCATGACAACTTCATAGTCTTTCTGGTATCTCATCTTCTCGGACACATCTACAAATAATCAAGTCTGGTCCAGTACAAAAAAGGTCATGGCCAACCTAGGAGTAGTTAGCACTTTGCGTGATAATTCAACGCTTTTCATGAGGTGACAGATGAGCTGGTAACTTCCTAGTAGCCAAATAATTTTCCATGTCTGCAAACCATGGGGTATTTACAGAGAGGGCAAAGAGATGCTCATATGGAAAACTATTATCAATAGGAATATCATCACCCTCTTGATTAATGCGTGAAAGAAAATCAACTACTAAGCTCTCTTTTCCAGGTCGATCAAGGACGGTGATATTGAACTCTTTTAATAACAGGAGCCACCTAGTCACTCAGCCATTGGTAATGGGTTTATTGATGAGAAATATAATGGAAGAGTGATCTGTATGTACAAATACCTCATATCCTGTGATATAATGGTGAAATTTATTGATGTCATGGACAACTTCCAAGAATTCATTTTCTGTAACTGTATAGTTTAACTTAGTAGGGGACAAGTTCTTACTCACAAAATAAATGGCATAGAACTGGTGGTATTATTTTTTTCCTAATACTCCTCCTATTGCAGTGTTAGAGGCATCAATGGATATGTGAAATGGAAGGGCCCAATTGGGTCCCCTAAGAACTGGTGCCACATATAATTTAGCTTTTAGAGTTTCAAAGGCGGTTCGACACTAGTCAGTCCAACGAAAATCAACGTCTTTTGTAAGAAATCCAAACATGGGTGCAACAATCTTTGTAAAATTCTCAATAAATCATTGGTAGTATCCAGCATGTCCAAGAAAGATTCTTACCTCTTTTTGAGTCTTTTGGGGTGGAATTTTGACGATTACCTCAATCTTAGCGGGATCCACTTTAATCCCTTCAGATGAAACCTGATGCCCTAAGGCTACTCCTTCAGTCAACAACATTTTACATTTTTCATGACTTAAGTATAGATTCATTTCTTGGCATCTGATAAGGACTTTATTTATATTATGTAGGGATTCCTGGTAAGTATTTCCATATACTATAAAGTCGTACATATACACTTCCACACAATCATGAATAAGGTCAACAAATATATCTAATATTGGTCGTTGAAATGTGGCAGGAGCATTGCACAAACCAAATGGTAAAACCCTATAGGCATAGGTGCCCCAAGGACAAGTGCAAGTAGTCTTGTCTTGATCCTCGGGTGCTATGAGAATTTGGTTGTATCCGCTATATCCATCCAGGAAGGAAAAGTATCTCTTCCCTGACAAGGTATCCAAAACTTGGTCAATGAAGGGAAGGGGAAAATAATCCTTTAGAGTGGCCTTATTAAGTTCCCGGAAGTCGACACAAATTCTCAATTTTCCGGTTACTTTCTTTGGAACCACTACAAGAAGGGATACCCATTTACTGTCAGAGATTGGATAAATAAAGCCGACATTCAATAGCTTATGTATTTTTTCTTTTACTATATCCTTGAGTGTCGGATTCATCCTTCTTTGGGGTTTCCTAATAGGTGTTACTTCTGCCTAGGTATATATGTGATGAATGAAAGTGTCAGGGTGTATACCCTTCATATTAGTGTATTCCCAGGCGAATGCCCCTGATTGTTCTTTAAGGAAATTTACTAACTGTTTTTGTTGATCTGCATCTAGTCTAGAATTTATATGTAGGAATTTCCCAGGACTAATCTCATAAGGCATGGTATAAGATGTGGCAAATTAATCTATCTCAAAAATAAAATATATCGAAGACAAAGTTGATGGGTCCAAATTTTCTTGAAATTCTTCACCAAACATGTACTCAAACTTGGGAAAATATTGTGGAAAATCAACACACATGATAGCGGAAATAAATTGATTTAGCACATTTTTCGTTGTTTTCTCTTGAAGTGCCCAGGAATGATCACTTGGAAACATGGGTTCTTCCCAGTTCTCATTCTCATATGGACATTCAAGCCACCATAGATTCTCCATAATAGGTTGAGCTGGTGGGTATATGATAAGATTTTGTATAGAAAGTCCATTAGAGATGGTCATTTCACCTTCTCTACAACCAATAAATGCATTGGTTGTGGCCAACCAAGGTCTTCCCAAGATAACGGGATGCCCTTTAGAAATATCCTTTCAATAAATGACAAGAAATTCTACTGGATATTCCCATGATGCTAATGTAACTATGATATCATCCAAGATTCCTTCAGGTATAACTTTTGTCTTATATGTTAATTCCAAAATAGTTGGGGTAGGTCTAAGGAGAGGTTTTAATTGTAATTCCTCCAAGGTAGTAACAGTCATAACATTAATGGATACCCCTATGTCTATGAGAGTATTTTCAATGGGAACCTTATTAATGGGTATTGTTACTACAGGGTTTCCTAGGTTTGCATAATTTGTGACCCTAGGCTGCTCTGATATGTATTTAGACAATTCTCCTATAAAATGTATTGTTGGAGAATCTTTTTGTTTCCTACCTGGTTTCTTGATACACAATTCTTTGACCACCTTATTGTAAATTGGAATGTCCTTTATGGCTTGTAACAGGGGAATTTTGACACAGATATTCTTTAATTCATTTAAAATGTCAAATTCTGGTTGAATTGTTGGTTTCTCAATTACTAACCTTTCTGGATAAGGAGGGGCTTTTGTAATCTGTGAAGATTCATTTTGGGGAATCTTTGGTTCCTGGTCTTTAGGAATGATAACATCTTCCCACTTAGTGTCATTCGTGGGTTGATCGGGAGTTTCATATTCTTCTTCTTTTGGGATGACTACTGAAGGCCTCTGTCTATCTAGAACTTTTCCCAACTTTAGTTGAATCTCATGTAATGGGACTGGAGAAATAACATATGTCAGGAAGGTTTGCAGCTCAACATTGGGAAGAGGTTGAGTTGGTTTTTTATTCAGGTTGGGAATCGGTTGTTCCATTAATAATGTCGGTCTTGGGGAGCTTGTATTCTAGTATTGTTGTGGAATAGGAGATAAAGGTGGGGGAAAAAAAACCTGGCAAAAGTTGTTGGTTGTTCAGTGGAAACTGTGGGTAAGGATGAGTGGGCATAGGAACGGGTGGTGCTTGGGTATTTCCTTGAGTATGCCCTCCTCTCCATCCTTGTAGCCAAGGGTGGTGTGAAGCATGCTATGGAGACCTGTTTTTCCAATTCGGTAAGTTCCACTGTTGTGGTTGTTGATAATAGGGTGGAACTTGAGGTGGTAGATCTTGGTATGTAGGCTGAATCCTAGGCTTCCATGGCCTCCTAGGTGTATAAGAAGATTTCCCAAGATCCCCACTTCTGTAAATGGCTAATAAACCGGGAAGTGATTGTCATTTTTCATTTGGGTGGTCTTTAATGCATAAGCCACAAATTGAAATGTTGTATAATGGGCACTCCCTTGAGGAATGCTTCCTCTTGCACCTTGGACAAAATATGCACATTGTTGCATTCTCCTCCTCCTGTTTCTTCTTAATATTTAGGGTGTCCAACTGGGAACCTATTGTACTTAGGCTTTCATTTTTGAAGTTCTCCAATAGGTTTCCTATCTCTACCCTTGTAATACCACCCGGAATAACTATTTTTAGGTTTCTACTATAAGGATCCCGAACACTCTTCCCAGTTTTGGCTCTACTCCTCGAGTAATTTCTACACATTTCATTGATTTAAGTAAATGGTTTATGGGATATGTCACCCGATGCCATCAGGTTAAGTGTCTCTAGATATTCTTCCAAAATTCATTTAAGGAAAAGAGTCCTCACTGCATCATCTGGAAGGTCATGGTATTTCAATATTTGTGAGGTATAAGCAAACCATTCCATGTAATCCTCGAGACTCTCATCCTCTAACTGTTGAATTTTAAAAATAGCATGACGAGAATCCTTGGACTTGCAGTAGTATTCGTATTTTTTAAGAAATATAGCTTTCATGTCTTCCCAAGACCTAATATTGGATTCTCCTAACCCCATGAACCATCTTAGTGCAAAATCCTTGAGAGTGGCAGGAAAAAGTTTTAATTTCTGGGCATCTTGCAAGTAATAGTAGCTTATACAGAAGATGTCAAACTCAAATAGGAAGGTATCCGGGTCCTCACTACTTTTACCATAAAAGGTGGGCAGTGCATAGAGTGGAATGTTCTTCATGTTGACATTCTGGGTGGTATCCAAAATTGGAAACCCGAAGGTGGTTTCTGTTTGGTTTCCAACTTCTTCTCCATCATCGTGTCTTACATGGTTGTGATCCTCCTGATCATCCATACTGATTTGATTTCCAAAGAGAGAATACTTGAATGGTTTTATCCTTGAATATAACAAATTATCCCAAGGTTCTTTTCCAGGAAGGGTATCCCTTCGATGGGAAGATTTATCTATTGTTTGGATGTCCGAGACTTTACTCGAGCCTGTTGAAACTGTTGGTGCCAAAGTTTTTGTTTCAACTTGGGAGACAATTATATTGGTTGAACTGCCAAAGAGAGCATTCACCTATTCAGGGTCAATGATATTTACAAAGTTAGAGTCCCCTGATGGTGGTGAAAAAAAAAAGGTTGTGTTGGCTGGTTATAATGAAGGCCCAAGTGGTCTTGCCTTCTATCCCACTACTATTGATGTTTCAATTTTCTGCTCTATAGTGTCCCCGATTTTTGTCTCCATGAAGACTTCTTTAGCTCTTTCAGTTGAGCTAACCCTTATTTCCTGGTATCGTTTTGTGGAGTTTATTAGTGGAGTGTTCCTTCCTCCAAAAAGGTTAGAAGGAACCTTGATCAGAATTTTTGGTTTGGTTTTGATGTATCTACCCTTTGGGCCCCTAGGTTTGTTCATGGAAGTAGTAAAAAAGAAAAAATACCATTGGGTTTGGGGGAACCTGCTATAACAGATGCGTGTGTTCTTACCTCTCATCTTAAAGTTCCCCTGCCACCAAACTAATGCTAATGTTCATAAATGATCTACTTCCTAACTATTTTCTACCTTAAGACAACTCCCTGGAAACGGCGTAAAAAATGATGGGTATTCTATATGTACTAATTCCCTTAATTAAATTGTCAACCTGGGGTAAGTAAAATTAGATTTGTGGCACATTATGAGCCAAGGGGAAAAGAAGAGATAATGGAAATATTGTCTAGCTAAGGAGATAGTTTACTCTAGGGATCAACATTCTTTTTAATTTACAATTCTATTTTCTAAAGAGATGACTTTTAAAATCTATTTAAACATCAAATTCTATGTAAAGCAACCTTCAATTAATGAGCTTCAAGCAATTCTAGAACTATGAACTATCTGACCTAAGTAGCCTTAAACAATCTAGGACTATAGACAATCTCTAAATAAGAAACTAACAAGTAATCTATTTCAAATCTATTCAATCTATTCAATCTCTCTTTGAATAAGCAAACAACAAGTAATTTATTTCTGAATTATTGATCTATTTATCTCTGAATGAACAAGCAAGTAAGCAATTAATCTATCAAAACTATCTTGACAAGTGAACTCTATTCTTAAAAAGAACTCACAACTATTTCTATCTTGCAAAAAATAAACATTAATCTACTTAACTAAAAGCAACAGTATTGTATTTTGATCTTGTAATGTCACTAAGTGTACCACTACTATAATCGAGGTCCTGAAGGGATTATAGAGGTTCTGTAGAAGATTTAGGGTTTCCTCCAGGGACAATGGCGATTCCTCTGCTGAACTAGAAGATTGTGAAGATCCGCATCAAGAAGTTCATAAGGCCTCAGAGCGACCGTCGTCTCTGTGTTAAGGAGATTGTGTCGACTGTAGCGGAGAACGACAAGGGAAATGGCGCGGCGGCCACGCTGCCAACGTGCTCTACCCTGAAACCCGAAACTGAGGAGGACGGCTCCGACTCATTCTCTGGCGAGAGCGAACTAGCGATTTGGGAGCAGATCGATGTTGAGAATAGGCAGAGGGTGTGGTAAGTGCTAAACCCTAGCCGTCGTCGTCGCCTTGACCTAAAGATTGGAAGCCAATCAAATAGCAGAGACCTCAGAGTTCTTCGGCTCTTGGGGGATTCTCCGCCTTCGCTCTGGTGCAGAAATATAGTTAAGAGGAATGCAGGACCGAAGATTCACTTGGAATATTGCAGCAAGACTAGCTCTGAAACTACGGCAAGCTTCCCTCTTTTCATAAAGACCATTGCCGGATCTTCTCTCTGCTTGCAGGCTCAAGACTCAGTTTCCGTTTTTGAACTCAAAACCCAAATCCACCAAGCTACAGGTATTCCGCCTGGATTCCAATGACTAATCTTTGAAAGACGACAGCTTGGAGATGTCTCTCTGCTACGGGACTACGAAAATCTAAAAAACACAACCATTTCTCTCACTTCTCGGTTGCGTGGAGGAGCGCCTTCAGCCACTCATCCAAGCTCTTACAAGCAGGTCGTGAAATCAAGAACTTATGCTCCTTCGGGGTTCAAGGCTGAAGCTCCAAAATTAAATGAGCCCTTTGGATCTGCCTTCATTGTGGAGCAGTGCGCAGAACCTCCAACAGCAGAAGTCGAAGATCCCCAAGTCTATGGCTACGCCTTTCTCTACCAGGCCAAAGCCCTTATTTGTCGCTTCAACGGACTTTGGCCCTCGGCCCCTGCGCTAAAGGAATGGGTCAACAAGACCTGGTCGGAGGGGCATGAGTTGTTCTTCTGCTCCAAGGGGTTCTTCATCGTCAACTTCTCCACAGAAGCCAAATGTCAGCGCGTGCTAGAGCAGGGACCTTGGTTCTGGGGAAGATATGGACTCTCCATGCAGCGATGGTTCCCAGAATTCAATCCACTGACCATGACAGCCATGACTACACCGGTCTGGGTAAGACTACCCAATCTACCCCTGCATTTCTATTCTGCATCTTTTTTACCCACACTGGGCAATGCATTGGGTAGATTTATCAAGATAGACACAGACAGAATAACGAAAGGATTCGTCACTTTCGCCCGCCTATCCGTTGAAATTGACCTCAGTCAAGGGCTTCCAGATAGGATTCTTATAGACTGGGGTGACGGAGATCCTTTCATACAGATGGTCGACTATGAGAACACCACCTTCAGATATCACTCATGTCTACAAACAAGGCACCTCCAGGCAACTTGTCCTCTTTCCCCCATCCCTCCCTCAACTTCGGGAGCACGGAAAAGAGCCAATGGTTGGCAAGGACCAAATTCTCACAAAAGCCACTCGAACCCTTCCACCGACAATAAGCAACATCACAAAGAGGCTCCAACTCCTACGCCTTCCTCAAGGCCTTCGTAGGCCCCAACTCTCGCTAAGCAGCCAACTGTTGACCCAAAACACCAGCCTGCAGCCTCGGCACAAACTCCTGCAGACTCAGAAGTCATGACTCCAACTCCCGCAGTTAATTCCTTACACCCACCTCATGAAAAGGGGGAAACAATTGACACAATCATGATCACATCGTCGCTCCCAGGGACTCAGAAGCGACCTCATGAATCAGACAACTCAGACAGCGACAAAGAAGCACCCTTGAATTCAGTAGCTCAAGATTATGGCACTTCCTTAGACCATCTGGCTTTGGTGGTAAAATCTGCTGAGCCTACCAGCTCCTCTGGTTGGATTGATGTTCGTAAAAAAAAAGGTAGAAAGGATCCTCCTCAGGCAACACAATGATCCGGTCCTTTCTCCTTAAATTGTAATGTTTCATCCTGCTTTGCCCACGCTCTCTATGGGGCTCTCTTTTAGCATGGGCTAGTTTCAAATCTGAAGGGTCTTCTCCCTTCAGCAACTCAATGTATTACTTTGCACTTTTGCATGGATTGAATAGAAGGATTC
>JZKD02S0465576.1:80735-90969 GCA_000966675.3 Picea glauca | reverse complement strand
AAAAAAAAAAAAAAAAGCAACAGTATTGTGACAGTATTCAAATGTGATGATTGTGTCTTCGGTGGCGAATGACATCACGATGGCATCTAACTATCAATGATAATTCAAGTTGAATTAATTCAATCCTAGCTTCTATAGAGAAATTCAAATTATGGATAAGGCAGTCTATAGAGAGTTTTGTCATCATAAAAGTAACACTAGGTGTTCTTGGAATCCATGTGATCTTTAAACATTGTGCAGAAAAGATTCAACATCAATCATTCACTTTATCATACAACTGTTGGAAAGTACCCTATTCAAAATCACTAACTCAAGCAAAGCTATAAACTCATAATTAACACTTAATTAAAAATCCTAATTCAAATTCATACTTAAGATGGCAATGAAAATATTCTATGCAAACCTATAAACTCTTGACTAATGTTAATTAGAATTCACAACTCAAATTCATAAATGAGATTTCATTAAAATTCATAACCTAAAGTGAACTAAGCTATCATTAAAAATCATACTCAAAATCAACCAAGATGCTATTAGAAATCATAACTCAAAATCCATTTCTATCCTATCATGTTGAGGAAAAATTAACAAATGAAACAGACCTACAAAGAGTATTTGCAATTACAAATAAACCTATCTAAGTTAGTACTCTGCAGAGTAATTTACAGCTAGGGATAAAAAAGACATGACAGTGTAATTAAACAGCTTCTACAACCGGCAAACAAAATATTAGGAGTTTAATCATTAACACACAACCATGGACATCTCTCTATGATATACACACCATTCAGAAAGTAATCTGCAAATAAGAGAAGGTGTATAGGGAGATGAATTAGACACACGATCTGCAATTAAAAGATACACATAGCAAGTAATTTGAAATTGAGAAATTTACACAGTAAAGAAGCGATTTCAAGATCTAAGAAATATAAAAGGAAACTGTATAAATGTAAATATATACTGGTCTAAACAATCACCCAGGCCACTGGTGGGCCCCCCAGAAGGTCATGGCAACACTCCAACAGGAAAACACAGACGCTAAGCTAGCGTATCACTGGCATTAATCATAAAAACAGAGTATATAACAAAATGGTGATAATGTTTGTATAAAAATAAAAAATAAACCGTCCCTCTTCATGTCATGGATAGTGGTATTTATAGATGTTTACATAGCTTGAGAGGTCGACCACTGGAAGGGTCGACTCTCTCTAAAAATAGTAACTTCATTAAATTTATTCTAACATCAACATCTTTCTTAACAGTCTTTGTGTGCCACTCAGTGGTCGCTGCAACTACCCAATCTAAGGTGCATCGAGCTCCATAGTTGGAGGGAACGCGAGGGCATAAAACCCATATCCCTTATTCATCCATCAAAGGCCACCAATGTACTAACTGCCAGCTCCTATGGACTCTGAGTGTCGGATGGAGTGTCAGATCAAGTGTCGAATGGAGTGTCGGATGAGGGACCAGATGGAGGATTGGATCATGATTCCGACCTGTTGCAAGCAAACCAGAACGTTAGATCTTCATAATCATTTAACTGAGATGAATTGATCGTAAAATCATTGCAAAAATGATAATTATACATACCTTGTGCGATTCCATGGAGAATTGATATATAAAGCTTGATAATACCTTTAAAATGGCTAAATGAGAGCATAACATATATAATGTCGCATGCAAAAAGGATTCGGACATTGGAAAAAATAGTCAAAACACCAACCCAACAGACGAGATGTTCCTCCAGTTCCAAAGGAGGTGGGACTGAATCAGAGATGGAGACAGTTGGTTGTTTGTCCTATGTGTCAGTGGCATCATCTGATAATATGTACTTGGAGGATGTGGAAGCTAACACATCAATTTGGAAGAACTTTTGTTCACAACATTTATGGCCTGGAGAATACTTTTCATCATAGTAATAGCAAAGTCCTTGCTTTCGACGTTCAACCATTTCTTTCAGAGATACCTTTTGGACCTTGAAAGTTTGTGTCAGAGCAGAGGTAGCCCCTAGACGAGGGTGGTCGGTAACAGTAGAATGAAGGGGTTGGGCCTGCATAATGTCCTCATCTTCCAAAGCTAATGTGCACGTCTGTAACCAGGTAGTCGGATGGTGCATGCAAACATGAGCCTGAATGGCGTCCTTTAATCCACTGAGAAAACACTCCAGTTAAAACTCATCAACTAAGCCCTTAGTTCTGATAGCCAATTTTTCAAATGCTAATATGAAGTCTATTACTGGACATGTTTGTTGCTGCTTGTTTAGTTGTCCCAAAAAATGAGATTCCCTATCAAAATGGGCACAAACTGCTTTGGTAAACATGGTCCAATTCGGTAGTCATGGATAACATTTATTATGCCATTGCCACCATTGCCATCATTCTTGATCCAAGTACAAAACTCCCACATGGAGTTTGGTCTCATCATCCCATGTATCATGAAGGGAGAAGTATTGTTCCATTTGATATACCCACCCGATCGGGTTTGAGCCATCAAATTTATGCACCTCAACTTTGGGCACCCTATTCCAGGAATTGGGAGATCTCCAAGGGGAGTGGGAAAGATGAGGGTTCTCATAATGGGAAGAATGAGAAGTGTGAGGGTGGGACTCAGGTTGTGGACCCTGGTTGTGTGTCAGAAAGTCTTGAAATTGTTTGGAGAGGGTGTTCAGGCTTTGGCGTAGCTCCACTTGAAATTGTTTGGAGAGGATGTTCATGCCCTAGGTTAGCTCCTTGGACAGTTTGGTTACCTTAGTGTCCAATGCGTCTAGGGTTTGAGCACAGGTGGTAGGGGCCATTATGGAGGATTAAGTAGAGTAATACCTCAATGATCAACGCAATATATGGAGTATGTTGGGCTTGATCGCAAAGAAGGGTGTCGGGAGGGGGATTTGTGCCACATAAAATGATAAGTACCACTGTGATCAGGACGAAGAGAGGAATCCAATGGAATAGGTCTCAAAGAAGGGTGCCAAGAAGGGGTTGGGTCCACAAGAAAAAAAATGCTTAAAAATGAAGGGTACCACTGCGATTAGGATGAAGAGAGGAATCCAATGGGATAAGTCTCAAATACGGGTGCAGGTGGGACCACTACACTTTTCTTTTTTACTCCTCCATAGTTATACTCCAATCTGAATACTTTTGCAACTTCGGAATACCCAAATTCTTAACCGTAGAAAATGTGTCGTCAATTCGCAACCATAATGTAGGAGGCAAGGTTGCACAACAATAAAATCTTGTTTGTACCTTCTCTAGGATGTTCCCCCTTGGTTAGGGTTTACAGGGTGCCTATGGACAAGGGTTTTCCCTGTGTTATAGTTCTTTGACATACATGTGGAGTCGAAAAGTATTACTCGGCCCAATATCTCATGGCACCAACTAAGGGGGTTCGATTGTACCCTTAGTCATACTACCCGATTACCCAAGTACTAGAGAGTATCTTCCTGAGTGTTTTTCTCGGTGGCACTATAGCAGTCAGGCATTCAATCAATTGATCTATGGAGGGTTTCAGGATACCTAGGCCAATGTGTATACATGTGTCATTTGATGTGCTACCACTCGAAGGCATACGAACTACCCGGATGAAACAGATCAATGCATGTTGACTGAAGAGAATCAAAAATTTGAGAGAAATGATAAGTGATTTAGATGTTTTGAAAAATAAAAAAAGGTGATTTATTCCTTAAACTTGTTGATCTTACAAAAGAACTTGATGGTCCTAATATATTAATGGATACAATGCTTTTATCAAAGGAAGCATTAATAGATCAACTTGATGCATTAAATGTATATTGGGAAAACGAATTTACTTGGAAAAAAGGAAGTAAATGATTTAAAGACATTTGCTTTCTATTTAAAGACTTGTATTATTTTTTTAAACTCTGAGAGAACTACTTGGGATATTACTTTACTGTATTCTCAAAGACTTTGATTTAAAGCTTGAGATTCCAAATGTTTTCTCCATCATAATATTTTTGGTGTTTAATGAAATGATAATTTAAAGTTCTCTTCTATATGCGGTCCATTTTTCTTATCTCCTTATTGTGGATATTGTTTATTGTCTTGATGAATGTTGTGATGGAAATGTCAGCCTTTTATTTATCATACTCATTTGGTTTATAAATCTTGTAACATATTGCATATAATCTCTTGGAAGATCCTTGGTCTCAATCTTAGGTATTGATTTGAATGTGAATATTTGTTTTCAATAAGTCTGGTCCTTCTTAGGATTTGTTTATATTTATGTATATAATTTCATAATAAAAAAATGAGTACCACCTCTATAAAAATGTAAGGGGATTCATATCCTCGTGAGGTTGACCTTAAGACCATAAAACAATGTTTTAGATCAACACAAGGGAGATAGTAGCCAGGTAGGCTAGGTTATTTTTTTATTGTATTTTCCTCAGATGGGCCATTATCCCAAGACGGGAGCCCAAATATTTTATTAATAAAATCAATTCAGATATGGTTTTCACTTTGGGGTTTTTCCAGGGATGTTTACCCAGATATATTGTGCAATGTGTATGGTTTTAGTTTTATGCTTTCGTTGATTTAATTTGGTTAAGTAACCTAGTTGTGCTTTTAATTACTTAAGTGATTTTCTTCGAAATTATTAGTCGAGTGTTGGGTTTACATAAATTAACTTGGTATCAAAGTCACGGTTCTAAAGGAAGATAGATTTGCATGAGATCGATTTGTTGGAGCACATGAATTTTATTTTTTTCTTGCACGATCTACAGGGAAAAGTGAAAAACAAAAAATAAAAATAAAGAGGAAGTCGTACAGTATGACCGTCGTACAAAATCATCGTATGTCATCTAGTCGTTGATTGGCTACTGAGAAGACTCGTTGGGCCGCACAAGCTTCAGAGATTACAGATTGTACGTATGTTGAGGTGGATTGGGAATGTGTTGGCATAGTGGGCTACAAGAGCCATAGTATGGGTGGCAAGAGTTGACGGTGGTGTTTAAGTAGTCGATTGAAGGAGCAACAACATAGGTCAGGTTGATTGGAGGTTGGCCAAGATAGTCAGCAAGAGAAGTAGGGAGTGACGACGTGGGTCGAGGATGTAGCCGCCAGCAATTCAGGTCCAAGTAAAGTGGAAAAGGGTGGAAGATAGGTGAAAACTGGAGCCGTGTTGAGCTTGTTGGAGACCATCGGAAAAATCATGGGTTGATGTGTGGGAGGTGACAGTGTGGAGGCTGTAGCGAGTAGAAAAGTAAAGGTGTGACAAGAGGGTGGTCGTGTGGGAGCTGGAGATAGCAGGTGAATAGTCGTCGAGTAGCCAACAGTGCAGAACAGAGCGACGACGTAGGAGGAGACGTGGGTTGAGACAAAATGCCAATATCCTTCGACTGGGTCGTGGAGAAGGTCATCGACCAAAGCCATCGGGATAGCCAGGTAGACCGTACAATTGTCGGGCAATGGGCGGTCATCCTGACCAACAGGGTAGAGGTCTGAGAAGCCTCGAGCAGTGGGAAGAAACCTGGGCAATGAGAAGAAATAGAAAGTAAGCACCCATAAAAGACTTGGGCAGCCCAGAAAAGTACCCGGCCAGGATTCTGGGTAGCAGGAAGCAAATTCGAGCAGCAGGTAACAAGTCCAGGCAACAAATTTTGAGTTTTTCAGCAGGTTGCGGAGATGGTTGCATCTGGTTTGTGGTTTGAGGATAGGTTGGACGAGGTTTTAAACTACAGTCCATGGAAGGAGAGGATCATGTTGGTATTGATGGAGAAAGACATTTGGGAGTTTGCAAATTCCATTGTGGTCCCACCAGTGGATCCAAAAGATCCAGTCATCCATAAACAAAATGACGTTAAAGCCAAGAGAATAATTCTAGATGGAGTGAAGGACCATTTGATCCCTCATTTTTCTAGAAAGAAATCAGCCAGGGACATGTGGGAGGCTCTGAAGAGTTTGTTTCAGAATAAGAATGAGAATCACTAAATGGTCTTCAGAGAAGAAGCTTAGAGACATAAAGATGACAGGATCAGACACAGTGACAACTTATCTCACATGGATCCAACAGGTTTGAGATGAATTAGCTACAATAGGAGAGACAATGGATGATTTAGAGTTGGTGAGGACGACATTCAATGTCTTCATGAAGGAGTGGACATCGTTCATCAAAGAGATCGTGGCACATGAAAATCTCCTTGATTGTTTAAGGAAGTGGGATGACTTTCTTCTGGAATAACTTCGAGATGAAGATCTGAATGGAGGTCGGTACAAGAATGATGATGAGAACATTGTTCTTGTCAACCATGCAAAGAAGGTAAAGTTCAAGAAGATTATCGGTGGAAAGTCTAGCTCTCAAGAGGACAAGAATAAGGACATAAGCAAAGTCAAGTGTTATGTATGTCACAAGTTTGGATACTATGTAGGTCAATGTTTGAACAAGAAGAAGGGTGGAAATGGGATTCAATCAGAGGTGGTTACATCGACAAAGCCTTAGGTGAATGAGTTTGCCAAGAAGTTTGAACATGATTTCTTACTTGTTTCCCATCTTTCTTCAGGCACCATATCAGTCGATGCATGGTTACTAGATAGTGGAATCACTTGTCATATGACAGGAGCATGGGAGTTGTTCGAGAGCTTCACAAAGTCTAACTCAGACGTGTACTTGGAACTTGGTATGGGAATCAAGCATGCAATAAAGGGATATGGGATAGTTCCATTCTAGATGGAGTCAGGGGGCATGTTGAGAATGACGAATGTGTTATGGGTGTCAGAAGTTAGGAGAAGTGTGCTCTCAATATCAGTATTGAGAAGAAGGGATTTGATGTACTATTCCAGGATGGATAGGTATTGATCAAGCCCAAAGGATCTAGCTCAGACACAACAATTATTTTTGGAGTTAGAGAGAGCAAATTGTATAGGCTAAAGGGTATGCCTATATGAGCTATGGAAAGAAACCAATAGTGTAACAGAGGACAAAGAGCAGGTAGCTCTGAAGGTTGAGAAACTCAAAGGGAGTCAACCTTCAGGTTTAAGTGGGAAGGAGCAGCCTTCCAAGTCTGTCAAGAAGAAGTCATGGTACGAGATGACCATGCAAAAGGATTCTAAGAGCATGATCAGAGGGAACTCTATGAAGACGGGTTCGAACAAGATGACAAGGATATCTTTTGTTTCAGAGAGAGAATCCAATCAGGTGAATTTGAGAGAAGCCATGGTAGCATATCTGACAACGAATACAGGGCCACCTCCAAATGGTAGAAATATCTTCCTTGATAAGGAGTGTTGATGTATTTAGCATCGGATAGGTACTTCCACATAGGCTTGGTGTCTAGCATGTGGAAGTCATCTATAATGTCTCTCAGAACCTTAGAAAATTCACTTTATAAGTTAATAATTAAAGTGAATGAAATTTTAGATTAATGTGAGTTTAATTAAGTTAAATGCCTAAGTATTTGGTATTAGTAACTTAAGTGAGTTAATTAAATTTTAACCGTTAGATCTAAAGTTAAGGTGAGATCTAATATCATCCCTTGATCACTTTAGAGATCTAGGGTTTTGGATTTAGGGTTAACTCAACATTATAAAAAGTAGCCTAAGTGAGAGGATGAGACACACATGAAGTACATTGGAGCAAAGAAGAAGTCTTTGTTCATGTGCTTGTGTCACACACAGAGTGAGGAGATCCCATTTGTTGTGTTGGTTTTGTCACTTGGGTGAACAAAAACACAACACTTGCATGTTTAGATAAGCCTATTAAACAAGACAGAAGTTTGTGAGTGGGTTAAACAAACCAAACACACATGAAAACAAAGAAATACAACTAAAAACAACTAAGAAATAAATGTTAAAAAGCTTGAGAAACTTAGAACCATGAAAATCAAAAAATGACCAACATATTGCTACCAATGGATCAATAGATTGATAGGAAAAACATCGTAGAGAAAGGTAGACTTATGAGTCCCCTCTTCCTCCTTGGAGGCTCTTGAGTTCTCTAATTGAGAGCTCTTGTCTTCATACAATGGAAGAAATGACAAATGGTGAAGAAAAACAATGCCTATTCCCTCAAGAGGTGAGTGGAATGGCATATTGCAATGGTGCTTGAAGGCTTCAAAGAGAAAAGAGGATTCTCAAAGAAGAATTCTTCCAGTATAACAATACCTTGAAGATCTCATTTTCTTATCACACCCATGACTCTTATTTATAGCATCCATTCATGGAAAAATGTAATTGGTTCACAATGTGAACAAGGGGCCTTTTAGGACACTCTCTATCCCTTGACCAGCCTCCAAGCTAGATTTTGCTCAGATATGAGTGTCAAATCGTGTTGGGGGTCGAACTAGAAGTGGTTGAGGGGCCGACAAGATCCATAAATGTGTCGTTCATAGAAGTATGCGGATTTTCTTGTAGATATTTGCGCCTTTTGTGCACAATGTGCGCTGAGGCCTATGTTAGCCTGCGCATTTTGCGCGTGCTTCCTTTGGTGATTTTGTGCACTTTGATTTTTTACCCAATTATACAATTTTTTACCTTTTGATGGATTTTGGTGTTGTAGGTGGATTAATTGCTGCTAGCATTGATATTTTTCTTCAACCATTGTGTGCAATGTTGCGGATGATTTTTCAGTGATAACAGATGCCCCCTGATGTGTGAGGTTGGGAGCATACATATAGCCGAAATACATCAATGTTGTTTTTGTTGAGACTGCCATTGTAATGAAGAGTGAAGAGAGGAACTGCAAGAGCGATCCGTTGGAGGGAGAGGGAAAATTGTGGGACCCAAAAACTTCTCTAGTGAGAAAAAAGAAAATATGTGTACAAACGAGGCGTGCATGCCCCATGCTCGTGTCATGAAACTAAAATGTGAGACTGTAACTGAAGATATATATTGATGTAGATAATTGCAGTGCCCTCGGGGGCGGTTGACAATGGCAGATGATAGTTATGAATGGTGAACGGACTCTGAAGTGAGGCAAGGACGATTGTAAGGATGGTCGATGACTCATAGGCATTGATGGCCTAACAACTTTGGAGGTCTTTGGCTGGTATGAAACAAATGCAATAGTCGCATAGTAATACCCATTGTAACATGAGAGTTTGTTGAAGTCGAATGTTATGGGGCTCAACAGAATCAGAGAGAAATGATGATTCTCTCTATGTCGTCTGAGACTCCTCATTGAAAAGGTAATGAGAGTCAAGATATCGTCGCCCTTATGGAAACTGTGTTGATGTCGACATGAAGGGAGACACGACTCCAAGAAGCAAAGGGCTTTGTGAAATCCACTGAGTAAGAGGTGATATTAGGTACTGACGAGTAACATGAACGAAGTCAAGATGTTGTGGAACGCAAGACTGCCCTTGGTTGGGGAATTTTGAAGGGTGACTGGTAGCAACCGTAAAATTGGATCTAGTGTCAGGGGGACGATTAGATATGGGGTTAAACTATGCCAGAGGCTAACAATGTAGACAAAGTCAAAGATCATGGGTACATGGACTTGGGATACTCGGGGTTCGTGAACAATGTCGAAATGAAAAAAAAAAAAAAGTGGCTGCCCCAACCAAGGGTGGCATGGGTTGCTTTGCCAGGAAAAGGAAGGCCATCAAGGATGACGACAAAAAAGTTGTGTATATGCTGGAAACAAAGGCTTTATACAATTATCAAAGAAATAAAGAATAAATTGGGTTGAGTATACAGATACAGAAATGGGTGCCCCAGTAAAAGTTGGCTTGGCCTGTTAGGGTGCAAGTTGTGAAAGAGAACTAGTGGAGGGTGGGGGCCTCATGGGTGGGTTTATGTATTAGGTAAATGGATGGAGGAAAATTTGCAGATGGGAAAACTGATCGTGGATGAGATGGAGGGAAAATGAAACTGTGGAGATGCAGTCAATAGAACCGAGATGATATGACATGGGAGTCCATTGGGAAGGTTAGCAATATGATGAGAAGAAGTATGGGGTTCATTCTCGGAAGTGCATAATACTATCGGGACTCCCATCCCTAAGGGGTGAAATTAGCATGAGTGTCAAGTTGTCAAGGGGAACTATGAATGGGACAACTCATGTGGGGGAAAGTGTTATCGGTTGACAGTACCCAAATGCGACAGAGGTAAAGGTACTACAGAGCTAGATGTAAGGACCCTAAAGGTAAATGTCAGGGGGTTTGACTGGGATATGCAATTGATTTACAGAGGGAATAATTACATGTCAGTGTCGAACATATACCTGAAGGGGTTGTAAGTTTTGTTGAACAAGTAGCTGCACACAAAAAAAAAAAAAAAAAAAA
>JZKD02S0465576.1:62501-80723 GCA_000966675.3 Picea glauca | reverse complement strand
GACGTGAACAATATCTGCTGATAAAGAATATGAGATAGCTATTTGAGTAAAATTGAAAGTGAGCATGTGTACCTGAACATGGCGTGAGAAAAATGCTCCTCTGGGGCCTAAGTGTAGATGATGACCCGAGGAAGGTGAATGTGTAGATGGATGGATCAGGATCTTGTGGCTGAGAACAGATCGGAAAATGGAGGTTATGGGCTACTATAATAGAATGTGGAAGTTAGGGAAAAGGGCCTATATATGGATGGTGGGTCTACAATGCCACCTCATTTTTACCTGACACTATTGTTGATCTAGCGATCCTTTCCCACCAGGATCGTGTACGGGGTGCGATGGCTCGCTGGACATAAAGCAAAGGTCACGATATTGTGGATGGAATCTCATTCGCGCGGAGACTGACGAAGAAATATAACGAATGTCAATAATGTGAGCAGTAGTAGGGAGAGCCTAAGATGGCGCAGGCAGGGATGTATGGCGTATTGTGGCTAATGTTTGGCGAAATTGAGGTAGAGTTGGGAAATGATGAGTGTAATGGCCATATTATGAGCATATGGCGCAAGCGAATTTGGTTCCTAACCCTTTATTGTGTGTGGTTGAGAACTCCGTAGTAGTAGTGGACGTACTTGGTGGAGGAGCAAGCAATGGGGTTGCTTTAGAGAGCTGGATAAGATTTTGTAACTTGGGAAGAGTAGGACATATGTTAGTGAGGTGTCATTCTCTTTTGCATAGTGCACAAGGAGGTTGAGCTCAGGGAGGAAGTGGAGCTATGGGCTCATTCTTCCTTCGTCTTTCCCCCAGTGGTGGTGGTGTTACTGCTAGTTGGGGGGGGGAGGGTGGTGTGGAAGGAGCCTGTACTGGGATCTGCATCGGTAATCCCTTTGTTTGAGGAGGGAGATATAGTGTAGGAACCATAGCGGGTGGATGGAGATACCATACAAGGATGGAAAGAACCATGTTGGGAAGGGTGAGGATAGTAGCTACTTGGAATGCTTGGAATCTAGGTGGTGGGTAGAAGAAGGGAATTTGGGTAATGGCTTGGGGGACTATCTCTCAAACCGGTATTTTCCCCTGGAGGGGGGGGGGGAATCTAGGATAAGTGGTGCAGTGGGGTTCTCAGGGAACTCCTGAGGTAATAGTTCTTCGATTGGTGGAACTGTGATGTGGGGAGGGTCCTTTGTAAAAGGAGTATTATGTCCAATATATGTTCTATTAGAAGATACACACACTTGTGTTGAAGGGTGTAGAAGAGGTGGTGCTCCATGATATGCCCCCAACAAGAATGGGTCCTTGAAAATTTTGGGACCCATGTCGATGACTGGAAAAAATTCTGAGATAGTGCGGACAAGGGAGAGAATGTTATCAATGTTGGTGGAATGATTAGGCTCGTAGTGAGTAAGTTGGTCGATGGTAATGATTTTCCCGTTGTGGGGGAACATCATCGTTCGAAACACATAAGAGGCTACCGCATTCATAGCATACATGTAGCTATGTCCGAACAAGATATTGTAATCAAGTGGGGCATTGATAACTTCAATGTCGATGGGGATGGTTTTTCCTCCAAGTTCTATAGGGACATTTTGGAAGATCCCTTCAGGGGATAATGGTCGACCGTCATAAGCTCTCGGGGTGATGGCAGATGGTACTAGCTCAGGTGAGCCAAGTTTCCGCCATACTACTTTGGACATGATGCATGTGGATGCACCTTCATCAAAGATGCAATGATGAACTATGATGTTCCGGATCTTAACTGGTATCTAAAAATCTACCAAGGCGGGGAGGCGTGGTTCTCCACTATCTAGATCAAAAGTGATGAGTCGAATATCAGTTGGGTCGACTTCCCCCACGACGAAAAGCAAGGATTTCCGCTGAGATTGACAGGTTTGGAGGACCTCCAATACATACATGGTTGCAAGAGATTGTGCTAAGTCGTCGACCAAACTGTAGTTATGGGATGCCCTAGCATGAGGGTTATGTACATTCCATCGTAACGACATGCGAGGGATGTGAGGGTTTGGTTCATTGTTAGGGTGTGGAATCATCAATGGTTGTCCGGTTGCAGTTGGAGCCGTTGCTGCGGTGGTTGGGGTAGATTTAGGGGGAACATCGTATTGATGACCGTGTTTTTACAGAAGAATATATGCTTTACTGGGTAGCAGGATATTGCGTTCGGTTGGATTTTCAGGTTGATTGGGACCTAGGTTTTGATACTACCCCATTTGTGGTGGGGCAGGGGTTATCTCATGTTGGGTATTCTTCACACCTTGATGTGAAATAGGGTTTTGCAAAACAGATGAAGATGGTGGTTGCAAGTAATGTTATGGGGCCTCTTGAGGGGCAGGCGACGTTGGAGGACGTTGTGTGTTCATGGATTCTTTCATCCGTTTGACATCGACAATTTGGGGGCAGTGGCGTGTATAATGTTCATACTCACCGCATAGAGTGCAAGGGGAGTTCATTCTAAGGTTATTGTTCTTCCCTTGTCGTGGTTGATTATTATTGGTGCCTCCTTGGGGGTTTTGTTGGGGATTATTTCCTCCTGGTCTCGAGTTGTTATTGTTTCAGTTTTTTCCTTTCTTTTTGGCATTATTCGGCGGATGGGTTGGATTTGTCGTATTCAATTGTTCAAAAGTCTGAAGCTATTGAATGGGAGAAGGTTGAACAAAGTTAATGAAGGCATGTGGTTGTCCTGGTGGAGGAGCAACCAGTTGTGGAGGACCAGGAAATGGAAAATATGGATTGTTTTGTGGAGATGATCCATATGGTGTGTAGGAAGTTGAAGCACTTCCACTACTGTTGAGGTTATATGCAGGGGTTGAGGGTGAACTCGTACTTGGTTGAGAGACTGGATGCATCATGGGTACTGGTGAGGGTCCACCCATTGGTGGAGGGGTAGCAACAGGATATGATTGTTGGTGAGTGGGAGGAGGGTAATAAGACATCCCTCCATATGGCTGCGGATATTGAGGTGCACCATAAGTGGGTGACGGGTGGTCGTAAGGGTTGAGATGGGTCATAGAACCAATCAACCCATCAACAACATGGGACATCCCAGGTTTGTCCTGACCGAATGGTATGGGTCGGGATGCATCAGGCAATACTATGTATAAGTAAGTTGATTGCGCATAGATGAGGTCAAACTGTTGGGCCTTGTTGATGGCTTCCTCTTCTATTAAGGAAAAGTGGATGCTACATCCTTGGCAATAACATAGATAAGTGGTTTAAGAAACCAAAAAATATGTTGTTCTTTGGTGGTTTCTGCTTTACACAAACTACGGCGTCGATGTCATTCATGGATGTGGTCGGCTATATGGATAGTGATGGTTTGTTTGAACTCAGAGAGAAGTTCTAAACCAGTATCGTGACAAACTGGTAGTTGAAAAAAGGACAAAAAGGCATTGGCCAATGATTCAAAGGTCACATGGGACCCTGATTTTTTTTCCACATACCATTTGGCTGATGATCCCGTGAGAGTTATTTGAAATAACCTCAAGCGGATGGAATCATCCATGATGTTGTTTGAAGAGCACCATAAATGAAATGTCATAACATGGTTGGCGGGATCTTCCCCCGGTTTTCCTTCAAATTTTGGAATATATGAAGGTAGTTTGGTAGGCATATTGGGCCATGTGGGGTCATGTAAAATGGGATCATTCGTGAGTTTGGTCAAATCAAGGATGTTGAGGGATGTCAAGTATGGCATAGGGAGATTCGACGAAGGATTAGTTCTATCCATTGTGTGAGTAGGTAGTGGATCTGTCCCTTGAGAGGGATGTGGTGGGGTGGTACTTCTCCCTTGAGAATAAGTTTGACCCCCACCTCCTTGTGAAGAAGAACTAATGGATGGATGGCCTTGGGAATTTGACCCAAGCAAAGTGGAACCAAATAAAGTTGATTCCAAAACAGTAGCACTCACGAGGGTGTGAGATGGTTGAGCCGGTGAGTTGGCAAGACTAGGGACTCCTCCTAGAATAAGAGGGAGATTATGCAAGCGTCTAGAACGACGGGGATTTTGTGGTTCCCCTATGGTTTCCGACTAGCAAAAGTGAATGTGTGCAAATGGTAACAAGAGAGAAATAAATGAACAAGAGCTTTGTATATTTTTTTCCTTCACAAGATAGTATAACTCACAATTGCATGTAATCAAATGAACATCACACATAAATCAACTGTAAATAAACAAGCATGTGGATAGGTGGATTTTGTTCGCGTGGGGGAACAATGAAAACAAATTCTCGTGTCCTAAAAGACCTATCGTTCTTCCTCTCAAATAGCATTGGTCCTTCCAATAGCACTCAATAGTGGGGTCTGAAGCCACTGAAAGAGGAACTAGTGAAGGTTGAAGTAATTAGTTATAATGAGGGGTAGAGGGTGCATATCCCGAAAGAGTTGACGATATTTCCCGATAGCCACACAAAATCTGATGAAGGTGTGATTACAGCCCACAATCGCCACCTGGGTGGATATCCTAAGTGTTGGCCACTAAGTACCTCAATCAAATTGCGGCATTTAGATTTTCGGTCTCAGAATGGGTCATGGGTTGGATGCCCTCACAAGAGTTGGGTGACTCAAGGAGGGATGCGCAGAACAACCGAACCTCGGCCTTCGACCCTTCATGGATATCTCTCTGCCTTATGGTGTAGGAACACTTGACTTAGAGGAATCTTTGAAAGTTCTCTATTTCTCAACTTCTATTGTCTGAAAATGTGAGAACCTAGTAATGGGGGGTTATTTGGATGCCTACCCCCGAGATCCTACCTAGAGTAAAAAAATTATTTTGGCACCTCTTGTGTAGGAAAATTTAGTGTGTTTTTAGAGAAAAAAATTAGATGTGGTGAGCTGAGAAATTGGGGTCATGGACCAACCTCGTTTGAATTAATTGGTGTGAATAATTTCCAAAGAAGTAGTCGTATTTTTCGGAATTCCTTTGGAGAAAACCTACTTAGACCTCCACTAATCTAATAGAAATTGTGTGTGTGAGGAGTGGCTTTCTGTGCAAGAAAGTGACAAGTGTGCAAAGATTTTAATAAGTTAAGTGTGAGATTGCAGCATGTGGACTTCCTGTGGTCCTTACAAATCTTCTTACCTAGCTTACTATGTGTCTTTTGTACAACCTTGTGGAATATTTAAATCCCTAAAGAACTAGAAATGTGGACATATGAGTCCTTACAAATCCTTTAAACTCCCTAAAATGTTGTCTATACTAAGAAAGCTTTGAAACTATCCTAGATTTGTAGACATTTGGGCATGTATGAGCCCGTTACTTTGATCTTTAAACTTCCCTAGATTGTGATCTAAACTAAGAAAGAATTTAGAAACTATCATAAGTTTGCAAACATGTGGGCATGTATGGGCCCTTACAAAGCTTTAAAATGATTTCAAAAACTAAGAGGAACCCTAGGGTTCTTTGTCCTCTCCTAAAGATTTTTTAAGGGAGATGAAATGTCATTTTAACCACCTTTCTGATTCCCGAGATCACACTAGGGTGTGGGGGAAGAGCATACTTGAGGGTTAAAATTAACTTCTAGTCCCAAATTAAGTGATTATGTATGAAAAACAATAACTTTCAACTTAAAAGTTTACAAGCCAAATGAGTCATCCACGTGGCAACAAAGCAAAAGAGGAAAATAGTGATTCTTTTTACCCCTAAGTATCTATGTTAGCTAACCTTTATTATGGGAAATGACTCTAAGTGGAGTGTAGTTGTCTTACAAAGTTAGAAAGCTTGAAAGAATTAGAACCATGAAAATAAAAAAAAATGACCAACATATTGCTACCAATGGATCAATAGATTGATAGGCAAAACATTGTAGAGAAAGACAGGGACTTATGAGTCCTCTCTTCCTTCTTGGGAGGGCTCTTGAGTTCCCTAATTGAGAGATTTTATCTTCATACAAAGGAAGAAATGACAAATGGTGAAGAAAAACAATGCCTATTCCCTCAAGAGGTGAGTGGAATGGCCTATTGCAATGGTGCTTGAAGGCTTCAAAGAGAAAAGAGGATTCTCAAAGAAGAATTCTTGCAGCATAACAATACCTTGAAGATCTTATTTTCTTAGCACACCCATGGCTCTTATTTATAGCATCCATTCATGGAAAAATGTAATTGGTTCATAGTGTGAACGAGGGGCCTTTTAGGGCACTCTCTAGCCCTTGACCAACCTCCAAGATTGACTTCGCTCAGATATGAGTGTCAAATCGTGTTGGGGGTCGGACTAGAAGTGGTTGAGGGGTCGGCAAGATCCATAAATGCATCGTTCATAGAAGTGTGCAGCTTTTCTCGTAGATAGTCGCGTATTTTGCACACAGTGTGCATTGAGGCCTATGTTAGCCTGCGCATTATGCGCACTGTGCACACGCTTCCTTTGGTGACTCTTTGCACTTTGATTTTTGACCCAATTACATAGTTTTTTGCCTTTTGATGGATTTTGGTGTTGTAGGTGGACTAATTGTTGTTGGCATTGATGTTTTTCTTCAACCATTGAGTGCAATGTTGCGGACGATTTTTCAATGATAACACCATTGATTGGGTGAAGAAGAGAGTTCATCCAAGCGTGAGTCAGCAAGGTCAAAATAATGAGCAAGGAGTGACAAGGGAGATAGTAGTCAGGTGGGCTAGGCTATTTGTTGATTGTATTTTCCTTTGAATGGTCATTATCCTAGGACGGGAACCCAAGGATTTTATTAATAAAATCAACTCAGATCTGGTTTTCCCTTCGGTGTTTACCCATATATCTTTTGCAATGTGTATGGTTTCAGTTTTATGCTTCCATTGATTTAATTTGGTTCAGTAACCTAGTTGTACTTTTAATTAATAAAATGATTTTATTTGAAATTATTAGTACGGTGTTGGGTTTACAGAAATTAACATGGTATTAGAGCCACAGTTCTGAAGGAAGCCAGATTTGCACGAAATTGATTTGTTGCAACGTAGAAAATTTTAAAATTTTCTTGCAAGACCTGCAAGGAAAAGTGAAAAACAAAAATTAAGAGAGGCAGTCGTACGGTATGACCGACGTAAAGAACCTTCACACGACATATAATCGTTGATTGGTTGCTAAGAAGGATTGTTAGGCTGCATGAGTTGCAGAGATTTCAAATTCTACGTCTGTTGAGGTGGATCAAGGATGTGTTGGCATCGTGGGTTGTAGGAGCCATTGTATGGGTGGTGAGAGTGTCGATGGTGGTGTTGAAGTGGCCGACTAAGGGAGTAGCAATGAAGGTCAATTTGATTGGAGGTTGGCCGAGATAGCTGACAAGAGCAGCAAGGAGTGATGGTGCGGGTCGCGGACGTAGTCGCTAGCAAGTCAGGGCCAAGTGAAGTGGCAAAAGGCGGCAGAGAGGTGACGGTTGGATCCGCGTCGAGCTTGTTGGAGATCATCAACAGAATCATGGGTTGTTGCATGCGATGTGACAGCGTGGAGGCTGTAGTGAGCAGTAGAGTAAAGGTGTGACAGGAGGGTGGCCGCGTGGGAGTTGGAGACAACGGGTGAATAGTCATTGAGGAGTCGAGGAGCTGACAGCGAAGAACAGAGGGCCGATGGAGGAGAAGACACAAGTTGGGACAGGCCACTAGCCAACCGTCGGTTGGGTCGTGGAGAAGGTCGTCGACCAGAGTTGTTAGGACAACTAACTAGACCATACAACTGTCGAGCAACGGGCAGGCACCCTGGGTAGTGGGGAAGAGGCCCATGGAACCCCGGGCAACAAAAAGAAATAGTCAAGAAGCCCTTAGAAAGGACTCGAGCATCCCAGAAAAGTACTCGACCAACAACAGAAGGTTGCACACAGCCTCGAGCAACTTCACGCAAGGGTTCGAGCAACGGGCAGCAAAGTTTGAGTTTTTCAGTTGGTTGCGGAGATGGTCACATCTAGTTTGCAGTTTGAGGATGAGTTGGATGGGGTTTCCAACTACAGTTTGTGGAAGGAGAGGATCATGTTGGTGTTGATAGAGAATGACAATTGGGAGTTTGAAAACTCCATTTTGGTCCCACCAACGAATCCAAAAGATTTGGTCGTCCATTAACAAAAGGACGTGAAAGCCAGGAGAATAATTCTAGATGGAGTGAAGAATCAATTGATCCCTTATTTGTCAAGAAAGAACTCGGCCAGGGACATGTGGGAGGCTCCAAAGAGTTTGTTTCAGAGTAAGAATGAGAATCACAAAATGGTGTTGAGAGAGAAGCACAAAGACACAAAAATGACAGGATTAGACATGGTGATAACTTATCTCACCCATATTCGACAATTTCAAGATGAACTGGCTGCAAGACGGGAGACAATGGATTATTCAGAGTTGGTGAGGACGACACTCAAAGGCTTCACGAAGGAGTGGACACCGTTCATCAAAGGGATCGTGTCATGTGAGAAGCTCGCTGATTGGTCAAGGTTGTGGGATGACTTCGTTCAGGAAGAACTTCAAGATGAAGATCTGAATGGAGGTCGGTACAAGAATGATGATGAGAACGTTACTCTTGCCAGCCAGGCAAAGAAGGACAAGTTCAAGAAGATTGTAAGTGGAGAGTCTACCTCTCAAGACGACAAGAAGAAGGACATGAGCAAAGTCAAGTGCTATGCATATCACAAGTTTGGGCACTATGCAGTTCAATGTCCGAACAATAAGAAGGGTGGAAATGGGACGCAATCAGAGGTAGTTGTGTCGGCAAAGGCTCACGAGGATGAGTTTGCCAAGAAATTTGAACAGGGGTTCTTACTTGTTTCCCATCTTTCTTCAGGCACCATATCAACTGGTGCATGGTTACTAGATAATGGAGCCACTTGTCATATGACATGAGCACGAGAGTTGTTTGAGATCTTCACAAAGTCTAACTTGGATGTGTACTTGGAATTTGGTATGGGGACCAAGCATGTAGTAAAGGGATCTGGGACAATTCCATTTGAGATGGAGTCAAGAGGAGTGTTGAGAGTGACGAATGTGTTATGGGTGCCAGAACTCTGGAGAATTGTGCTCTCAGTCTCAGCAATTGAGAAGAAAGGCTTTGATGTACTATTCCAAGATGGACAAGCATGGATCAAGCCCAAAGGATCTAGCTTAGAAACAACAATTGTTTTCAGAGTTGGAGAGAGCAACTTGTATAGGCTAAAGGGCCGACCTATGTGAACTATGGCAAGCAGCAGTGTGACAGAGAACAAAGAGCAAGCAACTCCAAAGGTTGAGCATCTCAGAGGGAGTCAACCTTCAGGTTCAAGTGGGAAGGAGCAGCCTTCCAAGTCTGTCAAGAGGCAATCATGGTACAGGATGACCATGCAAGATGCTTAGGAGCAGGAGGCTTCTAGGAGCATGATCAGAGGGAAGTCTTCGAAGATGGGTCCGAGCGAGATGGCAAGGATAGCTTTCGTTTCAGAGGGAGTAGCCAATCAGGTGGATTGGAAAGTAGCCATGGTAGCAGATCTGACAGCAAAGACAGGGCCACCTCCAAGTGGTAAAAATATCTTCCTCACTAAGAGGGAGTGTTGATGTATTTAGCATGGGACATGTGCTACAACATAGGCTCGGTGTCTAGCATGTGAAAGTCGTTTGTAATGCCTCTCTAAACCTCAGGAAATTCACTTTATGAGTTAATAATTAAAGTGAATTACCTTTTAGATTAATGTGAGTTTAATTAAGTTAAATGCAAGTTTAATTAAGTTAAATGCGAGTTTAATTAAGTTAAATGCCTAAGTATTTGGCATTAGTAACTTAAATGAGTTAAGTAAATCCTAACCGTTAGATCTAAAGTGAAGGTGAGATCTAATCTCAAGCCTTGATCACTTTACAGGTCTAGGGTTTTGAATTTAGGGTTAACTCAACGTTATAAAAGACAACCTAAGTGAGAGGATGAGACACATAGAAAGTACATTGGAGCAAAGGAGGAGTCTTTACGCATGTGCTTGTGTCACACATAGAGTGAGGAGATCTCGTTGATTAGGTGAAGAGGAGAGTTCGTCCAAGTGTGAGTGGGTGGAGTCATAGGAAGGAGCAAGAGGCGGCAAGGCACATAATAGCCAAGTAGGCTAGGCTATTTGTTGATTGTATTTTCCTAAGATGGACCATTATCCTAGGACTCAAGTCCGGGGATTTTATTAATAAAATCAACTTAGATATGGTTTTCCCTTCGAGTTTTTTCCAAGGGTGTTTGGTTGATTTAATTTGGCTAAGTAACCTAGTTGTGTTTTTAATTAATAAAGTGATTTTATTCAAAATTGTTAGTCAAGTGTTAGGTTTACAGAAATTAACAATTTCAATATACCTAGGTCTTGGATTATGAAAACATCACATTCTATTGCCAAATATGTTGACTTCTAAGACTTCTACATCCTCCGAGGAAAAAAGAAACCAAATCAAAACTAAAAAGTTGGAATTTTCTCGAGGCACTAAATCCAAACATTGACATTAATTAGAATGAGGTCAATCAAGAACAAAAAGTGTCAATTAGGGAATCCACTCCTTTCATAGAGGATAGAGTAGAAGAAATAAATAGAGGGCTTTACTCCTCAAGGGAGGTTGTGGTAGATGAAGCCCTTATAGATGGAACAAAAAGACATCACGAAATGGATACCTTGAATTCAATTCAAAAATTGGATCTTTCTAAGCATTTTGACATCCTACCTTTTGACTTACAATTAGTTGCCATGGCTCTTTCATTAGAGTGATGGCAAGAAGTTAAAAAGAAAAAGAGGAAAAAGGAAAGGACAAGGGTGTTGGATTATTTTTTAAAGAGCAAGAAATTAAGTGCACATTAATTATGTAATTTTAAACTTGTAAGTGAAGTATGCACCTATACTCTTGTAAGTGCGGTATGCACATGTACTTGTTTTACTTTGTATTGTGCTTTGAGCACTTAAGTAGTGATTTTCATTTTAAAATGGAATAAAAATCACATTGTTTTCTTGAAAAAAACTGGTGATAATCCATAAATGTGATTTTCATTATACAATATAATAAAAATTGCATATTTTTCTTAAAAAGAATCATTACCTTTGTCATTCAAAAAAATATTTTAATGACAAATCTTAAAGGACCATCACCATTTAGATTCAATTTCTAACAACAATCTTTAAAAGATCATTGCTTTTGCTAGTGTATTTCAATTTTTCTAACAATTAGCTAAAGACTTGTTTTATAAAACTATGTTGCACAAATTAGCTTCCCAAACAAGTTAAGTCTTGTTTGAGTAAATCTGAATCACCAAAAGCCCATGTAAAAGAGTTATCTATACATGTACGAAGTTGAATTGGGGTAGTCCAATAAGGATCATGGATTAAATTGTTAAAAAATCACAAAGATAGAAAATAATATTTTATGGAATGGTCCAATAAAGTTGTACATGAAGCGACATGGGGATTAAGCAACTTCAAAAGACATTGGCTTCATTAAAAGAAGTTAGTCCGAAGAGGAGGGATGTGACAACCCAAGTTCTTGTTCATAAAAAGACATCAACGATATATACTTTAGTTGTCGCATTGATTCCAACTTCACCTGTTGTTGCCTCAATTACAAGTGTAGTTGTTCCAATGTTCACCATAATGGTGCCAATAACTGTGACAATAAGAATGGTTGTAAGAAATCAAGTAACATCGCAATAAAAAAGGTTGTAGGAAATCAAGTAACATCCTAAAGGATAAATCATTAAACACCATCCTCTAGTTCCTTTTCTGCTCATTCTTGAATGGTTCTTGAACCTTTCATGGTCTTAGTTTCACATTGGATGTCTCATCCGTAGAAAAGAACGTTGCAAGTCCCAAAAGAGAAGATACGAGGA
This sequence comes from Picea glauca, assembly GCA_000966675.3. Classification (NCBI taxonomy): domain Eukaryota; kingdom Viridiplantae; phylum Streptophyta; class Pinopsida; order Pinales; family Pinaceae; genus Picea; species Picea glauca. The sequence continues at coordinate 68,962 of JZKD02S0465576.1, read as the reverse complement.
ATCCATAATCTCTAACAACAAAAAAACCTGTAGAATTTTAGGCCAATGGAGTCCCCCACAAACCCCTCATTTTCACTGATAGCTCTACACTTTCCACTGCATACGCTGCTCTACACTTTCACAATAACGAAGTGCATAAAATTTCCACCAAGACTTCCAGTGTTCAGATGGAAATTCTTGTGGCCCTCGATAACATTTCAGGGATTGAATCAAAACCTGTCCTGACCTCAAATAGTTTTACAAGGTTCTCTTTGCTAAATATGGTGGAGCCCGCAAAACAAGAGGCATTCTACCCTCTAGAAGACATTGTAGGAATGACCCAACTCATCTTTATACCCCTTCTATCATCTCTTATTATGTGTTTGGGTACCCACTAATGGAGGTGGAGAATTGAACGTTGGCTTCCCTTGAAAATGCCCAAATGTTGAATTAATGTCTATGTTTTTAAACAGGGTTGAACATCAAACATTAGTCTCAGCTCCCTCCCATGAGGATGTTTAGAACCTGCCTTTCATCCAATGCATAACCCTCAATTGAGTGCCCCACATTTTTAACAAACCCACAACATATTCTTCCAAGCTTTGTAACAGAGAAATAAATATATAGTGGCACAAACATGGAACATCAGCAACAGCACGACCGACCTAACATAGTTTAGCTTGTAATCTATGTTCTCCCTAACTTGGAAGTCTATCCAGAGGTGATGGATGTTTGTGCTTGCGACTCTACATTGATCTTGTTACACCATGGGGTTAAGAACTAAATTATCTTCCCAATACAAAGACTTGGGACAATCATCTTTTATAGGATTCTCTCCACTAACTCTGAAGATGGCTACCACAGATATCTTCCCGGCTTCTCACTGAAGCTGGCTACCTCAAAAATCACTGCTGCAGTGACACAACACTGTCCGGTTTGAGCTCCTTAACCTGGACAATCAAACCTATCTATATCAACAAGGCCTCAACAACCTGAGATTCTATGAACAAGTTTCTTCAGCTAGGTGACAAAGGCGTCCCTTCGAAGCCAACAATTGCTCTAATACGAATTGTTAAACCTGAAGATCAACCTACAACAAATGGAGAAGAAGAATTCACAGCACAAAGATATTCAACATAAATAGGAAATTCAAAATATTAAAACACCCATAGCAAAGAAGCGCACACAATAACAAAGGGGTTTTTCTCACTGGGGACAAATGATTGTCCACCTTGTTGTTCTCTTTTATTTTATAAAGAAAATACACACGTAGAAACAACGTTGCCCCTAACATCGGGGATACAATTGGAAAACATCTCTGATTCTAAAAAACAAGAAAGCAATCTGCAGATTTCTTTACATGTTCCATACACAGATGGAATATAGTTACACAGATGATGTAACTGACAATATCCTAACATTGCAGGCTATTCTGTACTCTTCTCTTCAATCCCATCCGTGGTTTCTTCAACAGCTAACGGCACAGTTTTAACCTGCTCACAAAAGCAGACATTCACAAAATCACATTAGCTTCTCTCAGTTTTCCCAATCTAGTACTAAACAGGCCAAGATGACCATAATGCCCACATATCCACAAATCAAGTGTTTCAACAGCACTAACCAGATCTCTGTATTTTAAGATGTAAAACATCTCTAGATAGCGGCGTGTCTCTCGTCTTCCAAGTTTTGATACATACTTCCAAAAGCCATAAACTCCAGCCAGAGTCATTAATCTCTCCGAATAAATCTGCCATGTATACCTGCAAAAGATCCACCCCCAACACCAGACTGAATCATCTAATACCACACAAAATTATAGTCTAATCCTAAAGAGACTGTCACTGCTGTCCCCTCAGCAAGGCAACTTACAAAATAAAATGGATAGCATTTATTCTTCAATGTGAAGCAGTGGTAAAGCAGACTGATAATTACCAAATAACACAAAAAACTTAGCTATGACAAGGAAAGGAGGAGATAAGTGTGCCATGAAATCAGACCCTAAACTTACTTTTCATAGATACGCTGTAAACCAGCATTAGAGATCTTGTCCCAGTAACCGGGATCTGTCTTGCACCTCTCAAAAAAGTCGGCAATGCATTCACTTGCACAATCCCCATGGTAGGGATCAATATGAAATCCAGACACCCCATCCACAATAATTTCAGCAGGACCTCCATTACACGTTGCAAATGTAGGAAGACCACACGTCATTGCCTCAACAACAGTAAGCCCAAATGCTTCATAAAGTGCAGGCTGCAACATAACCAAGACAGCAAACATTGATGTCAGTCATAGATTCAATCCATTTATAAATGAATGCTAAATTGTAGAACCTTCACCAAGCATAACTAGCATTTGATAGGTGTATACTTATAGATAAGAAATTGAAAAGCCTGATATTGAACCTCGGGGTGCAGGATCCTAACTTGAAGACAATTAGGAGGAAAAAACCAACCTGTACAAAGGCACCCCTTGTGTCACAGATGTAGCGGTACAGTTCACCATTCCGCACTCTATTCTTTTGTGCACATATCCATCGGAACTGACCATTCAGGTTATACTCTTTAATAAGTGTATGCATTTTTTCAATTTCAGCCACTTCTTCTCTATCTTTGGACTTTGATGGGTCAAAGTCACCAGCAACCACAACAAGGTTAACCAGCTCCCTCAAGCGTTTGTTCTTTGCAAACCATTCAACCAGTCCTGTCATATTTTTCACCTGGTCGAGTCTTGCCATAGAGAAGATAATGGGTTTTTTATGGTCATTCAAGACACACCTGAAAACATGGCAAAAGTAGTTATTTTAGCACATGCAAAAAAATTTAGTTAATCAGTTGCTTCTGCTCAATCTGTCTCTGCTGCTTTCTTTTTCCAATGTGATGAATCACTGCTTTATGTAGAGAAAAAGTCTAACTCCATCTTTGAAGTGATATACTCAGGACTGCATAGTTAAGCATGTTGGACCCCCAAGAAGAAAATGAACGGGACATGAATTATCATCATTGGGTTCGCAAACAATCATTTTCAGCTTTCCCAAGACAAGGAAGTCACCAAGACTAGGATGAATTCTAAAATCCTAAATCAGCATTTAGGAATGCATATCAAAGTATGTCTAAAAATTAGATGAAGACTCGCACACATTCGCATTACTAAATAGCAGATGTCAAAATATAGAATGAGAAAGAACTGTCATGGAGAGTATTACTTACATATGTTCAGCTGTCTGTTCAGGATTGAACAAGAGTTCCTCAATTGAATCATGTAAAGCAGTAAGGCGATGCTGCTTTTCTGTATAAGGGAAATAAATCTGCATGTCTGCTCCAGGAGAAACAATGTTGAATTTGGGATCAAAAACATCAATTCCATGAACCACGCGGTAGAGTCCAGGGAGGGTGAAAGCAGTGTGGCTTTCGTACTGTCCAACTTTACCTTTGCTGCAGCAACAAAGTCATATATTTAAATTTACATACTAAGATACTGGTTACTTCCAATTGGTTCAAAATAAGAAAAAAAACACACTTTTTGGTTTTCACGTTTCATATATTCAGAGTACAACCCTGAGAAAGAACATAATAGTTTAGCAGATTCAGAACAAATAAATAAACAGGAGTTTCCAAATGCTGTCTAAATGAGGAAAACATCAGACCTTCCTGCAATCTCTTGATATGTGCTAGTGATAATGAAATCTGCATGATTCATTGCAATTACATCTGCAGTAAATTGGCAAGAAAAATGGTATTTTTCTTCAAAATTCTTCCAATATAAGTCTGAATCTGGGTATTTGGTCTTCTCCAAAGCATGGGCTATGTTGCACTGAGATGACAAAGAGAATATATTTTTAGATTGAAATTTTAATGAGAAAACCTATTCCTTTTCCAGCTGTATCAGATATACAAAATCACAATGGCAAGTAAAAAAAAACCTGAGTGATTCCTTGTTTATGTGCAATCAAAGATGCGACTAAATTTCCGTCACTGTAATTGCCAATAATCAGATCAGGCTGACCTTTTAGCTCTGCGGTTATTTCATTTGATACATCCTACAACAACATGACAGAAATCCTATGTTAAAGGAGACTGTAGAGTGCAACCCTTTGCCATTCTGTCACCAAAAACTTGCCAGTTATACCAATAAAATGTTAAAAAGCAGAACAGATTACGTAATACAAATAGTTCAGCAACAAGGTCACTAATGCTGATCATTCAAACTCAACAATCCAATGCTTAATACTAATCTTTCTACTTCAGAAGCATTAGACCTAATACTTACACTATCAATTTTCAAAAGATCGGTAATTCTTTATGCATAGAAGTTAGCATCATCTGCATAAAATAAACAAATAGAAGCGCACCTAAAAGTCAGAAAAAAATATTTTTTGCTATACACCATTTAAATAGGTTCTTTAGTTAGAATTCTGTAGCAGTTTCCTAAGGATGCCTCTTATGTAGAGTACAAGTCGTCATTATAAATCAACAATTTCCCAGCTACAGTAGGCTATCAATCCCGTTTCTTCAGCAGTTGCACAGACAGTCATGACAAGGAGAGGCATGTAACATTCTCATGAGAAGCAGTTTTACAAACGAGAATGGCCCATATTTTCAGGATATGACCTACGAGCAACCAACAAAACAAAACCCCGGGCATAGTGGTCTACAAAAATCATCTAGATAAAACCGTGGGGGCATTTCCAACGGCGGTAGGGGTTGGAGAGGGCTTTGTGTTACTGTGACAATTTTATGCTGCATACAAGAGACGAGAGGAATAGGTCTAAGGCTATGGCTCATAACTAAGAAATCATGGGATAGCCANACAGATTACGTAATACAAATAGTTCAGCAACAAGGTCACTAATGCTGATCATTCAAACTCAACAATCCAATGCTTAATACTAATCTTTCTACTTCAGAAGCATTAGATCTAATACTTACACTATCAATTTTCAAAAGATCGGTAATTCTTTATACATAGAAGTTAGCATCATCTGTCTGCATAAAATAAAGAAATAGAAGCGCACCTAAAAGTCAGAAAAAATTATTTTTTGCTATACACCATTTAAATAGGTTCTTTAGTTAGAATTCTGTAGCAGTTTCCTAAGGATGCCTCTTATGTAGAATACAAGTCGTCATTATAAATCAACAATTTCCCAGCTACAGTAGGCTATCAATCCCGTTTCTTCAGCAGTTGCACAGACAGTCATGACAAGGAGAGGCATGTAACATTCTCCTGAGAAGCAGTTTTACAAACGAGAATGGCCCATATTTTCAGGATATGACCTACGAGCAACCAACAAAACAAAAACCCCGGGCATAGTGGTCTACAAAAATCATCTAGATAAAACCGTGGGGGCGTTTCCAACTGCGGTAGGGGTTGGAGAGGGCTTTGTGTTACTGTGACAATTTTATGCTGCATACAAGAGACGAGAGGAATAGGTCTAAGGCTATGGCTCATAACTAAGAAATCATGGGATAGCCACTTTTTCCGACGGCCAGTAAACCTCCAATGTAAGCTACCTTGCAGTTGTGATCTCTGTCAAAATAAGTTCCATATGATATACTCAGGGCACAAAAGCAACAAATATATTTGTCTATAATCATCTGTTTTCTGTATTGCTGGTGTTTCATGTCAGAAAGTTTACTTCAATTTTTTTAGTTTACTTTTTCAACCGATTAACGGCATTGTAGAACTTGAATTGCACTACTTCTGACAGAATAAAAATTATCAATTTCAGTCTTGACGAGTCATCTGCTTATACCTCTGAAAATCTTTCCAAGTAAGGCCACACATCAAATCGAGAAACCCAGTTGCGCAAAACTCCTTTGTCTGTTCTGAAGGGCACCCGGAGTATCCGTGAATGTTGTGTTCCACTAATTCTTTCAATTCGTTGATTGCATGTTGTGCCATAGGACTCAGGAATCAGACGAGTTACCTTGTAACATAATTGAAAAATGTCAAATAAAAAGTAAAAAAATAGGTTTTGCTAAATTGCATTCTAAGAACTTAAGAAACCAGAATACAACATTTGAACCTAAACACGCACAGGGACAAGTACCACATCCACTGACATGTGGGTGTGATGAGGTACTTGAGTCTACACGTGTGTATACACGAAAGATGACCAATTTAAACATGATAGTATTACATAACACAAAACCGCCTCATTCATCAAATGCTAGAATTTACATTTTATCATGGTAAATGATTTGATCAAACCAGATCACTCTTAATTTAAATACAGAAGACATAATGTGGGTAGTAGAGCAGAGCACTTTACCACGATGATCTCAGGTGTGACGTCCAATCCTTGTTGTTTTATTCTCAGCAGCATTTCATTTTCTAAGGCACGAACTTGATCGAGTATATACACAACCTGTGCTCAAATAAGAACATGAAAGTAAACTTTTTTATAATCATGATAGTCTATTAGCACAAAACAGCTAAAAGGATTTCAATCAATACTGTGTAATACTGCTTTTATCTAGAAG
>JZKD02S0465576.1:26108-62491 GCA_000966675.3 Picea glauca | reverse complement strand
CTCCTCTTGTGAGTTTCAACCTTGTGAGCATCAGAAACAAAACTTGCAAACAATCAAGTCTTCAAAACCAGTGCTCTGATACCAACTTGATCTAAAAACGAAGAAGACTTGAAAAGCTTGAATAATTATTGCAAGTGAAATGTTATGTGTTTAAAGCAACCGGATCAATTTGCAACACATAGTTAAGGATTACTTATGTAAAATACACATAGACAGCAACATAAAACAATGAACATCAGCACATAAACACAACAACTTGATAAAGGAGTTCACCCTTCTCCGGGCTACATCTCCTGGTCTAGCTTCCAATGGATCATTATTATTAAATTGCTCAAAGTGCTCAAAAACATGCCTTACAATGCTCAAAATGACAAACCGACTGCTCCAATGGCTCCGCAGCGTCCCAAAACCCCTGTCTGGGCTCTTTCGGCACCTGAAACGGTCGAAAAATGAGAAAGATATGCCTCCTTGAAGCTTCCTTCTTCAACTTGTTGTCTCTGGTTCTACAAAATGTACTCCCCCTTGAGCAAACATGGCTCACACGCTCATTTAAGCGGAAAAACTCGGTCCCGTACGCAACCGCGCACCAGTACAAACCGTAGAACGGTTAAGGGCGTGCCAGCCCCTAACCGTCCTAGTACTTGGGCACATGGCCATAGGACCTTGTGCTAGGCGAAAAAGTGGTTGAACCGTTTAAAACCATGCAACCAATTGTAACTCCCGCGCAAAAGTACAACCGCATGCACATTGTGTTGTAACAAATGTAATATATATATAATATAATGTTATAACCCCCGTGCGGATTAATACAATGTACGCACCATACATTAACATAAAACTTTAGTTCAAATGTTATATACACCGCGCGCATATGTTATATAACATATGTATTATATGTATGGTATAAACTATGGGTCGGGGCTAAGCCCTGGCCCACCCCCCTTCCAATTAATACGATTTGCTAACATAAATGTATGTGCGTCGGTATACATAACAAGAAACATATAATGGCGTATTGGTCGGGCGGATGTTTGTGTGGTGGGAGGTCCGGGGTTCAAACCCGCGGACTCCAACAATATTTTTATAACCATATAAACCAAACAAAAGGGGGACACGTGGCACCCATGGAGTGGGCCACGTGTCTCCTTATTATTCGCCTCAAACCGGACACGTGTCAACACCGTATTCGTCGACAATCATCCAATGTAAATGTGCCATGTCTTCCACCTGCCACATCATCATGATGGTACGGCCCTGCCACGTGTCCGTACGGACTGTACGGATAGGTACAGTCAACATCCCAAATTTTTGCATGTTTGGCTTGGCGGACAGATTGTGATATCTCCTCCATACGGACTCCGTTTGCGAAAGTAAATATACCGCTGGAATCAGGAAGACGAGACGGACGCAATGGCACTGTTTTCATCACATTCTGAGCACTTTGAAAATTGAGCAAAATTTGATCCCCTGATCATCAGTAGCCAAGAAAAACCGCACAACTATCCTCTTTACTCCGTGCATTCTGACTTGGATTCTTTTATCCTGTATAACGATGGTGACACGGAAGAGAAAAACACTCAGCTTGGAGAAGATACATCTGGTCCGGATGAAGGCCAAGAAATCATCGAGGTAGAAAGAAAGAAAAACGTGATAACTGAAGAATTACCGGTAGATTTCTGGAGCATGGATTTTGATGGAGCAGTAAGCAAAGAAGGAGCTAGAGTGAGAGTTTGGCTGCACAATCACAGAACCAGGTATTCAGAAAACCATTCTTACAAATTAAATTTCCAATGCACTAACAATATCGCCAAGTATGAAGCCTTGATGCTCGGTCTGAAACTTTTGAAAAGAGTTGGTGCCAAACAGATTATGGTAAGAGGTGATTCTGAGTTAATAATCAAGCAAATTAAAGGTGAGTATGTTGCGAAACATCCTCGTCTTAGAGCTTATAGGAATGTTGTTCTTGATGCCCTTAGATGTTTCACTGAAGTTGATTTGCAGGTAATGCCTAGGGGACAGAACATTTTGGCAGACGGATTGGCTACGTCAGCAGCCACATGTAAGATTCCTTTTCACTCGACTCGCCCATACACGGTAGAGGTGAAGTGCAGACCAACTGTTCCCAACAATATCAGGTATTTGCAAGTGTTTGGTAATGATGATCAAATAGAAGACTTTCTGCAGTGTAAAAATGATTTTGAATGTACAAATATAGATTTAGAGAACGAAGATGACAATGTAAAAAGATCTGATTTTGAAAATGATAGTGTAAATAGCATAGATTCAGGAGAATTAGGTGATGATGAGATGGAGACCGATATTTTGCATTTGAAAAGTAATGTTTTACCTAGGGGTCTAGTTCCTTTAGAGGACTTGTTTGATTTCAACGACGTAGCCAAAAAACTGAAAATCAAAGCCAGTGGACAAGAAGTAGAAGATTTTAATATAGGGACAGAAGAGGAACCCAGGATGGTCAAATTGTCCAAATCATTACCCCCTGAGCAAAAACTCAAATACATTGAGCTATTCAAGGAATATTCAGATGTGTTTGCCTGGGGCTATGAGGATTTGAAAGCTTATGATACCAGCATCATACAACATAGGATTCCAATAAAAGAAGACCAAAAACCGTTCAGACAGAAACTTAGGAGAATCAATCCCAAGTTACTCCCCCTGATAGAAAAGGAAATCAAAAAAATGTACGATGCCAAAATCATAGTCCCGTTGCGTTTTTCCAAATGGGTCTCAAATTTGGTCCCAACACGTAAGAAATCTGGGGAAATCAGGTTGTGCATTGATTTCCAAAATCTGAATAAGGTCTCCCTAAAAGACAATTACCCCTTGCCAAAAATGGACCACATACTACAAAGGGTAGTCGGATCCAGTCGAATCTCTTTGTTGGATGGGTTCTCGGGTTATAATCAGGTCCCCGTTCACCAAAATGACCAAGACAAAACCGCTTTCACTACACCATGGGGCACTTTCATCTATGTGAAAATGTCTTTCGGTTTGATGGACGTTGGAGCCACTTTCCAGAGAGCGATGGACATCACCTTTGTGGAAGAGTTAGGTAAATTTATCATCATCTATCTAGACGATGTAACTGTGTTTTCCCAATCTGATGACGAGCACCTGAGACATCTCAGACGAGTCTTTAAGAAATGCAGGAGATTTGGGATTTCTTTAAATCCTAAGAAAAGCCTTTTCGGACTAGAGGAAGGCAAACTGCTAGGGCACATAATATCCAAGGAGGGAATCAAAATAGACCCCAGCAGAATTGAAGCCATACAAAAATTAGAACACCCAAGAAACATCAAAGAATTACAGCCTTTTATCGGAAAAATAAACTTTCTACGAAGATTCATACCCAATATGGCTGAGCTCCTCAGAAAAATTACAAATATGTTAAAAAAGGATGTAAAAATAAAATGGGACACCGAATCCAGGCAGTCTTTCGAACAAGTCAAACGAGCACTCACACAGGCCCCCATCTTGATCAGTCCTGACTTTACCAAAGATTTCTATCTTTTGTCTTTCGCCTCCGAACATACCATTGTGGCAGTATTACTACAGAAGAACAACGAAGGGTATGAACAACCCATAGCCTTCTTCAGTAAAGCATTAAGAGATGTTGCTTTGAATTATAAGATAATCGAGAAACAAGCTTTTGCCTTGGTAAAAGCCATAAAATATTTTAGAGTATACATTCTCCATTCCCACACCATTGAATATGTTCTGAATGCGGTAGTAAAAGACATTTTGACCCAGGACAATCTGGATGGAAGAAGAGGAAAATGGATTGTTGTCATTTTAGAATATGACATAGAGATTAAGCCTATGAAACTAATTAAAGGTCAAGGTCTAGCAAAATTAATGGTTGAAACAAATTTCCATGCTCTTGACATTAATTTCTTAGCTGCAGCAAATGAACAGGGTGAGACGGTGACTCCAAGCGTGAGAGAGGTATTTCTCAACTCTCCATGGTACGTAGACCTAATATTTGTTTTGCATAATTTACAAGCTCCCCCTGGTTTGACTAAGACTAAAGCTAGGTTTTTTAAGTTGAAAGCATTAAAATTTTGTATTCTAGAAGGCAATCTGTATTGGAAAGATCCTGGAGGTATTCTGTTAAATTGTTTATTGAAAGATGAAGCTGACAACGTGTTACAAGAATTTCATGTAGGATAATGTGGTGGTCATCTGAACTGGAAGGTTAAAGCCAACAAAATCCTCATAGCTGGATTCTATTGGCCCACCCTATTCACTGATGTACATCATAAAGTGACTTCATGTCATCAATGTCAGCTGTTTGAAGGCAAAAGGAAACTCCTTCCTCTACCCCTGAAACCGATCTCCATTGAAGCCCCTTTCCATCAATGGGGATTGGATTTCATTGGAGAGATACATCCCCCTTCTTCAGGCCAGCACAGGTGGATTCTTACGGCCACAGATTATTTTACGAAATGGATCGAAGCAGTACCAAGCAGGCAAGCCACTAATTCTATTATTATTAAATTCCTTGAAAATAATATCTTGTCTCGCTTTGGATGTCCTAGAAAGATTATAACTTATAATGCAGCTACTTTTCAATCGAAGAAACTCATAGATTTCTACAACCAGTATCATATTTCTTTAGGACATTCCACGGCTTACTACCCTCAGGGGAATGGGTTGGCGGAATCCTCAAACAAAACCCTGGTAAACATCATCAAGAAGACGTTGCAGGAAAACAAGAAGTCGTGGCATAACAAGTTGGTGTTCGCATTATGGGATGACAGACTGACCACCAAAAGGTCAATCGGTATGTCACCATATCAGTTGGTCTATGGCACAGAAGCAGTTTTTCCCACTTCCTTAGGAGTCCCTATCATGAAATTGCTTCAAGATATACAAGCCGAGCCAAACGACTCACAAAGAAGGATCAATCAGATGATCCATTTGTAGCAGTCTAGGGAAGAGGTATTCAACAAGACTCAGGTAGTCCAAGAAAGCATTAAGAAGATTTTTGACAAAAGAACTAAGGAAGATGATTTTGAGCTAGGAGATTTGGTGCTGAGATGGGACGCCTGAAATGAAGACAAGGGAAAGCATGGCAAATTCGACAGTCTGTGGAAGGGACCATACATGATTCAAGAATTCAGAGGAAACAACACTTTCTTGCTAAACAACGCTGATGGGACAGATCTGTCAGGAGGACCTGTAAATGGCAGAATGTTGAAGCATTATTTACCGCCTCAGTAGGGACTTGAGGTTACCCTCTCCATTGTACATACCATCTTTATTTTTCACCATCATTTTCTAAGTGAATAACTTTAGTCAGTTGATTGAAGCCCGAAGAGAAGGCCCTAAGCCGTTGACCACTGTTCTTCCATTTTTTGAAAATAAAACCAATCAATCAACGAAGGCGACTAGGAAGAAATTTTCAGAACATCAGGAACCAAGATTCTTGGCACTTCACAGGGAAAGTACCATCCCCAGGTGGAGTCGTTGTTATCACCCTATAAGTTATAGGATCAACTGGTGACTGTAATATTATCTCTCTCTAGTGTTTTTGTTGACAAATGATTTTTCATTCTGCAAATAATTTGAAAAGAAAAAGAAACGAAAAAAGAAAAAAGAAAAGAAAGAAAAGAAAAAGAAAAAAGAAAAGAAAGAAAAAGAAAAGAGGGCATAAAAGAATTTCAATAAAGCCCCATGCAATAATAGTAACTCGGTCCATACCTTTCAAGCATGGCCAAGTTCTTTTTTTTTTTTAAATTGATGTTGATAGGGTTAGTGAATAAGTTTGGCTAAACCGTTTAATCTTAGCCAAAGTATCTAGGTTAGATTAGTAAATAAATCTGGCCAAACTGTCTAATGTTGGTCAGATAGCCCTAGGGTAGAGTAAGTTCTTAGCCCAATAGTCTAATCTGGGTTAATTTTCATAGGAAGCTAGATTAGAATATAGGCTAGTTGCTTTATTTCAATAAAATCGGTTGGATGATCAATGTGGCACCATGTTTCAGATGCTTAAAAATGGCGTTGGTCTAGCCCCATGGTGGTGTATACATGAAAGTCCTTGGAAAAACCCATGAAATGCACTTATCCTAAGTTCTCTAGTGCATGTATTCTTCGCGCCCTCACTTATGCTCCACTCATATATCAATGGTTCAGATAATTGCACTCAGATCTACGATGGTCATATTTTTCCAGACCCCCCCGACCGTTCTATATTTAACAGGGGGGGGGGGGTCTGGAATCATGGATAATAAATTTGGGGCCACTCAGATGCCTCATGTCCACAAGAATGGAGCACATTGGTGAGTGCATCCATGGGTGGGCGACTATGGTATTCAATGATACGATTTGTGCTCTATGTCTTATACTTGATGTTGAGATGGAACTGCTGCAGGTAGGTGGACCAATTTTGATGGCGATCGTTATGCAACTTCCCATGTGTCTGTATGAACTGTAGAGGCTTGTGATCAGTGTGGATGATCATCTCCTTTCCCAGAATGTAATGTTTCCATTGACAATAGGCTTGTACAATGGAATACATTTCCTTGTCATAGGTGGGGTATTTCCGGACAATATCTAAGAGTGTCTCGCTATGGTATGCCATCGGATGACTGTGTTGAGTGAGAACTATACCTACATCATAGTCAGATGCACCAGTCTCAATATCAAATGGTTGTTGTAGATCGGGAAAGGAGAGTACTGGATTTGAGCACAAGCGATGCTTCAGATCATCAAATGCTCGTTGTTGCTCCTTCCCCCATGTGAACTTTTCCCTGCCACCACCCTTGGTCACTTGGCTGAGGGATCATGCAATATGGGAGAATCCCAACATGAATCATTGGTAGAATTTGGTTAGTCCTAAGAAGCTCCAAAGCTCGATTAGTATGGTCGGGGTTGGCTATTCACGGATGACTTGGATCTTAGTTGGATCAACATGTAGCTTTTTTCCAAGTTGGCATATAGCTTGTGTTGCCGCAGAGTGCTCAAAACCTGATGAATATGTCACATGTGCTCCTCCCAAGTTCTGTTGAAGATGAGGATGTCATCCAAATATACCACCACAAAAGAGTTGGTGAAGGGTCTCAATACATCATCCATCAACCTCATGAAAGTGGTTGGTGCATTTATTAAGCCAAAGGGCATGACCATCCATTTGAAGAGACCTTATTTAGATTTGAAAGTTGTCTTCCATACATCAGTTGGTTTTATGGGAACCTAGTTGTAGCCAGACTTTAGGTTAATATTGTTGAATAATTTTTCCCCCTTGAGTTGGTCAAGAAGGTCATCAATTCTGGGAATTGGGTACAGGTAACTGACTGTGATTTTTTTTAATGCTCTGTAATCAATGTAGAGTCGCCAGGTCTCATCCTTCTTCTGCACCAGTACAATCGGGCTTCCACAAGGGAAGGAGCTAGGTTTGATGTGCCCCTTTGGAAGAAGATCTTGTATCTAACGCTTGATTGCGTCATTTTCCATCAGTGAGTGACGATAGACTGGTCCATTAGGTAGAGGTGCATCGGGGGTTAGATCAATTGGATGCTTGACTTGGCAGTGTGTCGGTACCTCGGTGGGTAAGGAGAAGATGTCTCTATACTCTTCCACGATCCCGTCCACTTGCTTGTGTTGCAAAGAGAGGCTTTGTGTAGAGGCCACAAATGTGGCGACGACCTTTTGTTTATTGTGAGCATGGATCACAAAGAAGACAAACTTCCCGGTCTATGAAATGCCCTTATTGCATTGCTTAGCAGAGATTAAAGAAATAGTGGTAGGTGGTGCTACCTCTGGTATCCTGTACAATTGTCTACCCAAAGTAATAATAACATTGCAAGGTCTAGATTCATACACAACATGATGCTTCCACAAATATGGTTGTCATAAAAGAACATCACAAACTTCAAGGGGAGAAATATCACACAATACCTCATCTTTGAAACACTTGATGTCGTAGGGTAGATGACATTGTTGGTTGAAACGAAGATCTCTTCCTTGGCGAAGCCAGCCAATGGTGTAGGGATGAGGGTGTGGTGTTTTCAGCAGGTCCATCCGCTTGATGACCTCTACTGAGATCGGGTTCTTTTGACTACTGCTATAGAAAATGAAATGAAGCAGAGCCCCCTTTACCCACATCTGTGAGTGAAAGAGGCATTCCCCTTCCTCTGGATCTTCTAGTTCTCTTGGTTGGACTTTGGTGGCAGTGATAGTGGCACTGGTTTCAACATTGATAATTCGCTTCCCTCCTTTTGGATTTGAGTCGAAGTCAGAATTGGCCTCTAACTCGAAATCCTTCAGCTCGACTGCGAGTGACTACTTGGAGCGACATTCTTTGGTGTTGTGCCAAGGGATTTTATGGTATTCACACCATTTTTCCATGCCCTTCTTCGTCTTCTCATTACCCTTCCTGTGTTGTGGCTTGGACTGGTTGTCCTGAGAGTGGCCATTTTTTCTCTGTTCCTTGTTGTGTGGGTTGGGGCCGCCTTTTCCCTGCTTCGATTGTGAATAGTTTGCAGATCCAAACTCTTGCCTCTTCTGCTTAAATTTCTACTCGATCTTGACAGCATATCTAAATCCATACCCAATGAGGCAATGTCCAGAAACTCCATTTTTGTTTGAATGTATCTATGTAAATAGTCGTGGTATTTGAGCACCAGATTTAACTCAGAGTCTTTGATACCCAATTTGGTGCATAGGGTATGGAAAATGTTGGTGAAATGTGGTACTATTTGGTCCCCTTCCTGACGGAAGGTGGTCCATCTTGTGTATTGGTCCTCGTAGCTTCCAACAGGGTAGTATTGTTCTTTAATATCATCCCAGAAGGAATCTCGTGTAGGGGTGACCGCAAATATTGAAGATTCCTCTATGGCCCTTTGCTTAAAGTAAGTATCCCACCAGTCCTTAACATGGGGAACGACCTTGAGGAGTGCAAAAGTAATCTTCTCCCTATCAAAAAAATTGTGGACCGAAAAATACCCTTTGAGCAGATTCAACCATTTATCTACAACATTTGCATCTATCAGTTCTTCAAATAATGGAATATCAAAATTTACTTGTACCTTGGAGGGGATTGCATGGCCGCTTGATGAAGATGATTCTCCCGTGAGCAGCCACTGAAGGATCTGTGCAAAGTTGTCCATCATTTTGTTCCTTTGTCGCGCAAGGGCTTCCTCGAGAAACATTTTAAGAGGATCTCATGTTACATCATCTTTCTTTTTGTCCCCCATGGGTTGTTGTTAGGATCAGCACGGTCGATCTTGCAAAGGCTCGATTGGTTCGAGTCCTAACTTCTTGTACCCAGATCTTATCGGGGACATGCACAAAGAAAAATAAATGAAGAGCAACCTTGCTCTGATACCACTAATCTGGATTTAGGAGCAGAATGAACTGATTAACAGCATGAATACAATAAACATAAAGATATGGAGAACAATACAGATATCCAGTGCATAATATATTCTATGAAATGGGATGAAACTATAAAAATGTTGAACTGAAACAACTTGCTCTAATGGTGGTAGCTATCTATGAGAAGAGATGTGGCTGCTACGTGCATGCATCTAATCAAAATGATTACAATGAGGCTCCAGAGGCATTTTTAACATTACTCATGAATTTCAAAACCCTAGACATCCAAAAACCTAACACTAGGAGATGAAACGCCAAAAGTTATGTGGGCCTCTATGGGTAAGTTGGTACCTCAACTTCTCGGGGTCATAAATTTTGCATATGACCTTCGTTTTAGGTGCATGATAGCCCGTTGGAAAAGGTATTTTCAAGAACTACACATTAAGCCATCAAACTTTGAGTATGTCTACAATTTGATTGTGGCGAGCCAAAAAAACATTGTTTAGGGCCCCAAAATGGCCCTGGAAGTACAAAAAGATGTGTTGACATGAAAACATACAAAATAAGCCAGTAGGATTAGGTGGGAGGCCACCAGTATCCACTTGGAAGATGTGTAGGGCTTCAGACAGCCCCAGAAGTGTAGAACCCACAATTACAAAGAAGTATAGAAGAACATGTTGAACTAAAAAATTTCAAGAGGAGCCAGTTGGAATATGTGAGTGGCCACCACTATCCACCTGGATCAGATCATTGGCTTTGAAAGAGGAAGATGATCTTCATTTTCACTTATATACGAAACTAGCTCACTGAGTTGCTTATGTACACATTGTTGATCTGGATCTTCTTTAAAAATAGGGTTGTTCTAAACAAAAAATACTTCAGAATGTTGAAGATTCTTTCGTTCAATTTCATCATGAAGAAGTTGAGTCTAAGTTTGAAGCAGTCCAACTTTGGCTAGTGGAAATTTCAAACAAGTTAGAACATATTACATAGTTGATTTGTCAGTTGTGACCATATTATCCATAGAAGAGAGTATCAGAGTGTTCAGTAACTCTAATAGTTCATCGATTTGAGCCATGTCTTAGACCTCACAAGGTTTCTTAAGACTCAACAAATGGAGGGTGTTGAATTCTACCGAAAATGCACCCATTTACAATGTAATTCAACTTCGAAAGCTCAAATATCATACCATATTGAGCCATTCAAAAGGATGAGGAATAAATCGACCCAATAGAGATAGTAAACTTGCTAAAAGAAACAAATTAATTTGATTCAATTCAGCTTCAAGAGGAGAGGGGTGCGCAGATACCTTCTTGAAACGACATTAAAATCTTTCACCTATATGAACAATTGTTGTCTTCTTTGTGAGGGATAATTATTGCATACGAGAACTTATGTTCATATAAGCACAAATCACCTTTTGAATACCATATATGAACAATGCTACATTACCATATAGTCAAAAAATACATTGGATCCCTACCATAGAATGCACATAACTTCTAGTGGTTCATATGTCAGACTTTCCTTTGTTGCAAAAGGAAAATTTAAGTATGTTTTCTCTCCTGCCAGATGCAACCCACATGGTTGTGCTAGCGGGAAAATCCCCCTATAACTGTACCAGGGTTCTAAGTATAGGCATAGCAATGACTCCCTTAAAACTCAATCTAATTCCTACACTACCCCAAACATTCCAAAATAGATGAACAGAAAACAATGAAAGAGTAAGTCAGAAATTGTACCTTTAATACAATGTGTGGTGCTGACCTCCTCAATCTTTGTAGCTCCCAAGACTGCAAGTCTCCTCCTAAAGATGACCTACATCCACAACTAGGAAAACAAGGCTACAAACATTCTATTTATATTCATCAATTAGGGTTAGATATAAATTGTTATGTATAAATCAAAGAAAAAACATAAAAACCATCATTTGGGATAGGGAAAAGATATTATTTTATTCAATACTCAAAGATTGGAAATTACAACCTTTGCAGGCCGATGCTCCGCGAACCTGGTCCATGCTCCTCTTGACAATGCTCCAAGTGCATCTTCCAAATGTCTTCTCTCACAATCTGTCGATCACTTCAAGGGAAGGGAATGGATTGCATGGGAGAAAAGAGCTAGAGAGGGAATGTTGAGGCAATAACTCACAAAAGGTTGCAAATGCTTGGGCAAGGAAGGAAAGGGAATTTGGGCAGAGTTTCACCGTTCTAATGTTGGATTGTGGAATGAGACCCCAAGACCTCCTTTATATGACAAAAGGATTATTCGGTTTGGGGATGGGCTATAGCAGTTGAAATGGTTGGAAAACCTCCAATAGCCCGCTAATTCCACCGAATTCCTTGCAACTTTTTAATTTTTGCAACTTTTGGAGGTATATGTGGGTTGTTTAGTGTGCAGCTAGCATATGTATGTGGGTTTTCTAGCATGCATCAAGTGTATGTATGCAGGCAGTAGTGCAGAAGGGAGCGTACATGCTCCAAAAAATGGTTTTTAAAATAGAGTTCCTCAACGGTGATTTGGAAAATTATGCAAGTAAGAAGGCCAATGCCATGTATGCATGAGTAGGGAATTTTAGGGCTATAACAAGTTGCCTCTCTTGATCTTCCAAGTTCTAACTAAGATACTGGTACTTTATCTTTAGCAAATTAAACACTTATCAATGGAGTTTGGTGCCTCCCTTTATGCAATTGGTGGACAAAATGGGGTACGTGCTCTTACAATATTCATGTGGATCTATCTCTGTGTGAAACCCATCATTGATTCCTCAGTCTGTTCGATTGCATTCCAAGGAATAACATGGAACGGGTCAAGGGGAGTCTTGATAAAAATATATATGCCAACACAATACCATTCTGTGAATCTTCATTCTTCGTTAGTTTCTACATGTCGCAAATATTCCAAGAGAAGCCACCAAAAGAGGAGAAAAGCTTGGCATCCTAGACTAGGAAATGAAATGGGAAAACTCTCTGCAAACATGAGGATCAAGACACGGTCCTAATACCAAACTAACCAAATATAAACAAGATTATGGAAAGAATTGTGAGCTTTGTAGGGATTCGAGAGGGTTACTTTTGTGGAGAAAACACCTTTCTCTTTTGTTTGGGTTTTCGAGTGAAGGTCACAGGTAAAGTATTTGAAAAATATTTTTTACACGTAGAGAAGGAAATGCTCTTAGGTGTTTTGGAAGAGTGGATTCTACCTAGATTTCTTAAGGTTTCATCGGACTCTAATAGTGCAAAGTGCAGATATTACCAAAGAGAAGGAACACAAAGGGTTTTCAGACCATTGTCAAATATCAGAGATGTTAGAGGAATTTTTGTACATGAAGATATTGTTATGAGGAAATATCTCTATGGAAAGGGGTGAACCACAACAGACGGAATGGCACACAAAAATCAACTCTAATCCCAAGTATGCTATATAAATCGAATGCTAACAAGACAAGACCAAGAGCCTACCTCGTCCGGATGTTCGAAGAAGACCACCGTCGAGTACGTGACCCAAAGCTTTATACTTGCAGCTTGTCCTCAAAAACCAAGATACATAAGCATATGGTGATAATATATAATGTTAGCATATATATTATCATAATCCATTAACATACATGAAAAATACGCCCATGGAATAATAATTCAAATATTTTCAAGATATCAATTGGATGAGAAAAGAGTATTTCTATTAAAATAATCAGCAGAAGTACATAGGTGAAAAACTTCTATAATGGAACATATTGGAACCGAGAAACTAAGTCCCTCCACTTGGGCCTCCACCACTTCAATCCTCCACCAAAGTCAAGCTCATATAAAGGAGTCAATGAGGTTCTTCGTTACAAAGAAGGAAGAGCTCAGGGGTTGAACAAGAAGTTCATACTTTCAAGGACAAAGGGATGTAGACTCAATATGAAGTGAAATTTCTCCACAGTGTCTTTTCTCTCAAAGTTGAATTGTTGAATCCCTCAAGGCTTGGATATGGCTCAATTTATAGCCTTGAAATGGAGCTGAAGGGTCAATTTGGAGCGTTTCCAGTATATGGAAGGTCAAGGATCATGGATCTCGTGAAATGGCATGGAAACCCTACATAATTTTTAATTTTGAGCACCAAACCCGATGTACACGTGTTGTAGTGGAGAAACCTACGTATACACTTGTTGTATAACTGGCAGGGTGTGTATATGTGGAAAAATATTTTTCTTTTGCTCTAGAAGGCACAAAAAGAGAACTTCAAGTATGCATAGGGAAATAGAAGGCCATCCAAACAAGTTGCATGGAGTGAGGAAAAATTTGATGTAACAGATATATTTGAGGCAGAAGACAATATTGCAAGTAGAGAGATAGAAGGAAAGAGACATTTATGTAGGAGAATGAAAACACCCAAGGGAATAGACTAATCCAGGCCTAATAACTATAGGCTCTGATACCACTATTAGAACACATGAATATATATAAGCATGATATTTATCTCTCATTAATATGATATAGATATAAATACATGAGCTTGACCTTTGGATTCATCTTCTAAGATGTCTTTTGGACTCCCAATGACGGTTCATTTCATATTCCTTCACATTAGTAACCATAACAGATTACATTTCCAATAGCTAGGTTATGACTTTGAAAATATCTACAAAAAAGGAAAACATAATGTTGTGGAAAATGCCCTTTCAAGGAAAGAAGAAGAAACAAAAGGTTCATTATGTGTTATTTCTATTCCACCATTTGATTGAGTGGAAGAAGTAAGGATATAATGGAAGCAAGATCAACAAGTATGCAATATCATTAAAAAACTACAAGAGGACCCCAGTTCATTAGATAATTTTGTATGGAAGAATGATTTGCTATGGTATCATGATCACCTATATTTATGTAAGAATTCCCAACTCAAACAGAAGGTCCTTCTGGAATTGCACATTTCTCCTATAAGAGGACATTCAAGATTCTTGAAAACGTACCACATGATCGAGAAGGATTTTAAAATGATGTTCAAAAGTTTGTGTCTATGTGGTATGCCAATAGAATAAGGGAGAGACAGTCAAGACTCTAGGTCTCATACAACCATTATCTATACCAAGTCAACATTGGGAAAAAATTTCAATGGATTTTATTATAGGTTTACCTAAATATGAAGGAAAGACTGTCATCATGGTAGTAGTGGATTGACTGACAAAGTATGCCAATTTTTGCTCTCTTTCTCATCCTCTTAAAGCAAGTACAGTAGCTACAACATTCGTGGAAATAGTTCAAAATCTACATGGATTCCCCAAGATTATTGTAAGTGACAGAGATCCATTTTTCACTAGAAAGTTTTGGACTAAATTATTTTCTTGTTTGGGTACTCAATTGGATAACAAATCATTTTACCACCCTCAATCCGATGGGAAAACTGAGATTGTGAATAAATGTCTAGAAGGATATCTTCGTTGCTTTGCATTTGATAAACATAAACAATGGGTCAAGTGGTTTCCCTTGGCGGAATGGTGGTACAACACATCCTTCCAAACTTCATAAAAAATGTCCCCATTTTTGGCACTCTATGGATATCATCCTCCATCCATCACATCACCCTTGAAAGGGATTGCAAAGGTTCATGCAATGGAGGACCACATAGGGCACCAACAAGAGGTTCTCAAACTATTGAAGGACAACTTGGTTATGGCTCAAAATAGGATGAAAGAACAAGCATATCAACATCACAGTGAAAGGGAATTTGAAGTGTGGGATTGGGTATTTCTAAGGCTACAACCGTATAAACAGATGTCCCTCAAGCAACAAAAGAAGGACAATAAATTAGCACCCAAATATTATGGTCCTTATAAGGTTTTGCAAAGGATTGGAAATATGGCTTACAAATTGGAGTTCCCTCCATATTCATGTGTACATACAGTCTTCCATGTTTCTTGCTTAAAGAAGGTAATTGGAAACAAGATCCCAATCCAAACTATTTTACCAGAGATTAATGAAGAAGTAAAAATCATACTAGAACCATAAACAATCCTTGAAACAAGGATTAAGCAATTACAAAGTACCTCATCAAATGGAAGAACCTACCAATGGAAGAGGCGATATGGGATGATGAGTTCTTCATGCATAAACACCCGCAGTTAGTCAAGTGTTGAGGACAACACTTATTTGAAGGGGAGGGGCATGTTAAGCCCTGGACAAAGCCCCGTGTTATGTATAAAACCCCTTATTAAGCTCTAGATATTGAATTATCACATTTCTAGTGTTATATTTCTATGTAGGCTAGAACCCTTCATTCCACCCTTTCATTATGATTGTACCCATTGTCTCTTATATATACCAAGGAGACCTAGTCTTAGGATCATCTTATTTCATCTTGTCTTGTCTTCCGAATTGTACATATTGTAAAAGGAGGTTTCCCCCTCGAAGTGGACTATATTCATTGACTTTATATCATTTTTAAGGTGTTGGATCATGATCCAGGAGGATCTCCACACAAGGATTTATTACTTTGTACACCATGGAGAATATCATTAAAATGTTAATTGATGATAGGTGGCAAAGTTTAAAAGGAATGTTTAATGCTTCATATTGTAAAAATGATTAATATTTCTTAGCATAATGTGCTCATGTATTTTTCATTTAATTTGTAAAAAGGAAATTAAAATTAAGTGTGAGAATCCACCTCACAAATTAGTTTCCTAGTTTTAAGGCGAAATTAGTTTTATGTGAGAATCCTACCTCACAAATTAGTTTCCTAATTTTAAGAGGAAGTTGGGAGTCTCATGAGTTAGTTTGGGATTCTTCCTCACTTTATCACAAGTGGTTTCCTAGTCTGAAGGGGAAGTTAAGGTTGGTTGAGAGGCTTTCTCATTTGTTCCTTGAGTTGTTATTAAATCCTAAAATTGTGGATCTTGTCTCCATGAATTATGGAGAAAGGGAAACTATACAAATTCCTTATGTAAGCATTGTAAGGGGAGTCCCCCTTGAGGCCCCTTTGAGGGAGTGAGCTTTCATTGAGAGGAATGTAGTCCTTCTGGTATCTGAAGATATTTCATGTATGTGAGAGCCTTAAGTTCTCTTTGCATAAGAGAAGGTTGCTCTAGGATTTCCGCCCTGTAAGGAGCATGTGCCACATTTCATGAGAAGGTTTCAGTGTTGCTAAAGGAAGGATAATAAAGCGATTCATATTCCAAGAAGATCTGGAGACGTAGCCAAAAGGTTATGGTGAACTCTGTTAACACATGGGTGTCACATTATATGTGTGAGTTTTGATTGCATGCTCGCTTGATTAAGTAGAGATTTAATAACACATATTCACATCATGATGACAATTTGTTCACGTTTGTATGTGTTGCTTAATGATTATTTTCTCATGTTCACATGCAATTAAGCGTCAGTAAAAGGTACTCATTGGAGGATTTTTGTAGAGAAATATCTCACAGAAAATATCGAATCAGATCATAACATAACCCTTGCATTGAGTCTTCTCTATTTTTGTGAGACAAATTGCCTAGGTGTAACTAACCGTGATATATTGCAAGATAACATAAATATTGCATTAACATAGAGACTATTATTGATGAAAACTCCATGACAATTATTTTTTATTACATTGTATTTATTATGGAATTAATGCTTATCAGGTTGGCACTAGTACAATGGAAGACTAAAGTGCCTGTGACATCCTTTATTTCCTCTTCATTGTCTAGATCCCAATCAGTCACCTTGAAACTGATCCCAAAGGCCACTCTACATAACATGAACTTTGCTTCCAATCTCTCGATTTTGTCTAATGCCTCTTCTAGCTTATCCTCCTTGTCATCCATTGATATGGCAACAAGAGTCTTAGCTAGCCAGTAAAATTCCATTTCCATGAATACTTTAGTGTCGAGAATGGATCTTGTGAATCAAGTATCATTTACCCAATCCTGAAATTATTTCTTGATTAAGTGCTTAGGAGTGTGCTTACTCCTCTACCTTGCTTTGTTTACCATCTCCTCTATTTTTTTCTATGATTCAAGAGGGATGCTCTGATTGTAAAAAATTTTAGCATGCTTAGTTTCTCGCTCTGCCCCTATTCCCTGAGGACTGAGATTTTACTTTCTCTACTCTAGGGTTCTATGTACACCTTTTCACTTGGCTCATTGTCTATTAGATTCAAGCAGGTAGAAAGCACTCTCATCCGCCATGGAGTTCTCT
Organism: Picea glauca; assembly: GCA_000966675.3. Taxonomy (NCBI): domain Eukaryota; kingdom Viridiplantae; phylum Streptophyta; class Pinopsida; order Pinales; family Pinaceae; genus Picea; species Picea glauca. The sequence goes on along the minus strand of JZKD02S0465576.1, from coordinate 44,993 downwards.
GTAAGCATACTACATAAGTTGACTCCTAGTTTTGAAATTGGGTCACCATATGCTATGTTTTTCCAACAAAAGGCTTCCAGATGCAACTGAGAATCCATGAGGAGAGGTAATTTTTTTCCTGGGCCTTCACTATACCTGTGATATAGCAAGGGGAATATCCTAGGACACCAACTCTCTCTTATCAATATCATAGAATCTCTCGAGTTGACTAAAACTGTTTTTTTAAACCATACTTCGACCCCCTTTACAAATATACAGGATAAGATATCCTAAGCTCCCAGACTCCCCACCATAATTTCCCCAACACACTAGAAATTTGTGGTATTGTCTTAGATCGAAAAACCCATGAGAAGAATACTTGGAAGATAAACAAAATAGGGAAGATCGGTATCACCTCAACTCCAGAAACATCGGAGTACTTGGGACGCCTCTAGGAGATGCAACAAGGATGGAACATCTCCTATAAACCCGATGGAACATCTCCTATAAACCCTTCAAATCACTACATAGTTGGGCCAACACCACACACTCGATCTTCAATACCACTGCAAGAAAGAAAGATTAGATGAACTCCCACCATCTCCACAACTCTCCCCTGAAATATCCACTACATAAAGGAAAGTTGAAGGATTTTCTAGGAGAGGAAGCAACCACAATGAAATGCCTTGGGAAAAAGACAAAGCTAAGACACCCTCAATTCCTTTAGTAAAATGAGTAGACACCAAACTGGTACCTAAGTTTGAGTCCCTTAGAGAAACATTTTGACGATCCTTCCTACTCTGTTGAGAATTCCCAATGCTCTCTGATGCCATGATCACCTACTCACTCTTCTCATTAGGAGTCTTAATGTTTTGACATGGCTTGAGAATACCTCCCATCACATGAGATCCAAGTTTTGATTGCACTTGTCCATTATCAAACTCCACCAGCCACTCCAATGCCTCTTTCCTATCCTAATGTCTATAACCTTCATCAAATTTGTGGGGAGGGGGGGGTTAGAAGGTGGTGTACTTCCCTCATCGTAACCATTCGATACTCCCATACTAGTCTGGACAACACATGTCCATGCCTGGTGATCACTCTACGAGGTGGGCTCCTTGTCGTAACCATTGGATACCCCCATACCAGTCTAGACAACACCTGTCCATATATGGTGATCACTCTGCGAGGTGGCAGTCGGGCTCACCACGTGTGTGGTCCAGGCCCCACCTATCATCACCCCATCTAGGTGAAATAACAAGGTGTATTGAAAAAACATCATAGCAAAATTATTTATTCACATTTATATTCGCAACACTCAATGCTATTTTTTAGGTCCACGTAAACAATTCTGACTGATTTATAAGGACTTATAAACCATAATTATGCATTAATGCAATACAAATACCCACTTTAACATGGGAGGATAGAGCTTTAAGCCTTTCACCTCCATAATGTAAGAGTAAATACTTTACTAATAGGTCATGTGGTAATCCAAAAAAAATTGTAAGCCTTAAAGAGACAATAAAGGTGGCCTTTGGTTTATATATATGTGCATAATTTGTACTATGCATGCTTCACACTTTCAAACACTACCTATGGGTACTCATGGATACCTTAAGATATTAGTTAAATGTATCATTTGGTAGGCCTTAAAGAGAATATGAAAGTGGTCTTTGATCTACTTATGTGCACTTGAGTAGTGTTATACATGCCTAACATGTTTGACCAATACCTTCCATGACTACCTTAAAGTGCCAAATAAAACCTCCATAAAATTTAAACATTGTTCATAATTAAAAGTTGTAATCATTTATCATTAGATCCAAACTCTTTTAAAAAATAAATACCAAACTTACTTATTTTTTCTACAAACTCTAATTTGATATAACACACCCAACCCATAAATACCCTTTCTAGGGATGGGGCATCAAATTTTCGTTTTCCCTGGTTCATTTCCGGTCCCCTACTTAAGAAAAACCCTCTCATTCTGCTCCCCCGAAGTCTACATCTCTCACTAAGCGATTTAACCAGCTAGCGGGGTCCTCCTTGTGACCTTAGGCTGAAAACCAAGAGCTGAGAGTCTGTGTTAGCAAAGGTTTTGGCACTTCGGAAGTTCCCAGACTTCGAGAGTTCCAAAAGTGTTGTTGAATTCTCAAATCGTCGAATAGTGGGGGGATCGACAGTCCACGTCCTCCACCAAGATCCTACATTTAAGGAGGGGGCTTTGATGATCTATGCATAACACACCTTTTTCCAAGTCCTCGAAGTCCCGAAATATCACCATGTGCCCCTAGCCCTTCGGCGTTCGGTCGTTGGCAAGCGACGGTCTTTGTATTACATTTTCAGTGTTTCAGTGATCGGCTATCATCATTGGAATTTTGACCTTCGATAATTGGTGATTCTTGTTGAATCATTCTTTATCATACTACGTTCGAATATTCTGAATTCTTGCCACATGGATTTGGCCCTTCGATGATTGGTGATTTACGTCGAACGTTCCTATGTTGTACCTCACCCTAAATCTTCCGAACTCCGAAGTTATCCAAACTCTTGGGGCCCTGAATACATCACCAGCCACGTATGATATGCGGGCACAACCAGAGGTTGACATGGGGCAAGCGTCAAAGAGTGGCACGTGTCCTCGATAGGGGTGACACGTGTCTTTCTCTAATAGTTGCAATGGGCATGTGAATTGTCCAAAACTGGGTGATACGTCTTACACATAATGCGGGTCCACGTCACCTCAGATGATGTCATCGATCCATGTCATCTTAGACCAATAATTGCTCAGCCCTTCGATCTAACAGTCAGTAGGATTCCACATAGATACTTAGATCTACGGCTCTCATTACTTCACGACTTCAGGCTTCGAGTCTTACCGACACCTCTCAATGTAAATCCCCCAAAGAGCTAAGTCCCTGGACTCTCGGATCTGGAGCCACGTGTCCTCTTCGACCAACGGTCGAGATCCACTTCGGCACTCGCGACTTCAACGAGTTCATACTTCGTAAACTCTTGGTCGGTTTCCTCCACAGTATGGAATATCTGGACTACAATATCACTCGCCACATACCCCCTCATCCAACAATACCAGTTCAACAATCAACACTTGACGGGGAATGAGTAGGGGTGACATGTCGCCCCACAACGCGTTCTCGGTTAGTCGGGTAGTCGAGGGTGGGTCCCTTAGATTAACGGCACGGAAGGATCCTGAAGGATCCGAGGAGCGACGGTCCACGTTACGTCGACAGTTCAACATTTGTTAGTTCGGTGTGTGTGTCTCCCGGCTTTCCCTTCGGACCACGCCAGATCTGGCGCCACGTGTACATAGCATCTACGGCTAGGAATTACTCCGGCTTGTATAACGTCGGGGGAAACTCATGCGTTCCTAAATCGTCGAATACCCGGACTCTCAGATAATCGTTGATCTATGGACACATGTTCCTCCAGTTTCAACGATCCAGATTAACTCTGTGATTTCAACATTCGAGAGTTTCGATGCTAGACAATTCCAAATCTCCTGAAGTAAGACTTCACCAAAGCACTTAACGCTTCCCTCCCTATGTCAAATCTAACGGTTGAGAGATATCCATACAAGATCCCTAGATCGATGGTCCTCATTGATTCACAACTTCAGCTTTCGACTATTTTTTAGGATCGTGGGGTCACCAATCCTGAAGCCAAAATAACTAGCTCCTTTTGGAGTAGCATAGGGTTCTTAGGCCTTGTTCACATGGGTCTCTTGGAAAATATTATGGGCTAAGCGCAACATCCTTTCTGGAGCAAAGAGGTTAAGGGCATGGGTAGGAGCCCTCAGTCAGATGGGTGAATGATCTAAAGGACAAACACCCTTCTCCCACATAATTGAACTCTAACATTCCATCTAAGGTAAAATTCAAGGGATTGGTAGGGCTTAGACATTTTAGTCGGTCCTACCCCAACCCTCCTGTGGATTCCCATCCCCTGAGTCTCTCATAGTTATATTGCAAAAATTCAAAGATCATGAAAACATAGAAGTTTGCAGAAGTAAAATCACCTATCTAATATTTGTTCAAAATACTGAAGGACTTAATCACAAACACATACATTTCATCATCACAACCAACATATTAAACAGAGTATGAAAATACTTATCATAACTAAGAAATGTGAAGCAACTTCTGAAAGGGGTGGTCGTTTCTTCCCAACCATAGGCATAGTCACTCCTGACGGATTTACCACTGGCCACCCCTGAGATAGACCATGATTCTCTAAGAGAGATTCTTTATATGTGCTCCACAACAATAAGGGACGAAGGTTACTCTCCTCCTCCCACAGGAACTGGGTGTCTGGTTTTCTCTACCTCAAGCAAGGAGGTATTCATGAGTACTTCCTCAGTCACTCACCAGCCTCATTTATCAACTTGTAGCTAAACCCTGTTCGTGGCTTCTTCTAGTCAAAACAAGCTTACTGCTCAGCTTTTTCTCTCCACTTCCAAGTTGAAGTATCCTCACTGCTCTTCTTGGGAGAGTGTTTTCTCTACTCTATTATCTTGCAGATATGTCTTTGTCTCTGAATTACCTCCTTTCTTGCCTTCCTTAGCAAGGTTGTGTGGGTCTGAATCCCCATTCGTGGTCAGGCCTGGAAGCCTTACAGATGGGTACCTTGCCCCATATCCTCATTAACTCTTGAGGATGGCCTTCCAACTACCAGCCTGACTGGTAATTCATTTATGGGTCAGAGGACCGTTGAGCAATTACACCCAGTAGGTACTGGTCTGGTGAGGGTCATCTCAACCATTCTTGGTTTCCCCTCACCATCTCTCTCATAACATCCATGGTCTATCTTGGAAAACTTCCCCCCTTTCAGCAGTTGTGCAACACATATTCAAATTATATTAATAATATAAATTCATACATTGACCCTTTTATACAAGGGTTCATCAAATCAAACATTCATACATATTTAGTCTGCCATAGTCTCTTGGCTATTTATAGTTATATTTACAAACTGGGGAAAACAGGGTTATCACAATCCCCTCCCCCTTAAAGGAACATCGTCCTCGATGTTCTATCTGTCGATGTGCTCTGTATGTACAGAAGTAAACAAAAATGGATATGCTTGTCTCATGGAATCCTCCATTTCACATATGGCCTCATCTGGGCCAAAGTGTTTCCATTGCACCTTGACCTGTGTTATGGTTTTGTTCCTGAGTGGGGTTTCCTTCCTGTCTATTATGCATTGCAGTTCTAGCAGGAATTTCTCCCTTGGGTTCCACCTAAATCACAGACCAGACAATAATATGATTAGAATCAGGTGCATACTTTTTTAATAAAGAAACATGCAAAACATTATCTTCCTTCACTATGGGAGGGAGTGTTATTCGATAGGCTACTGGTCCCACTCTATCCAAAACTTCAAAGGGTCCACAATATAGAGGTGCCATCTTGCCACAAGCTCCCATCCTCAAGGAGCTTCTCCTAAGTCTAACTCAAAGATACACATGATCCCCTGCTTTGAACTCTCTAAGAGTCCTTTTTAGGTCTGCATATCTCTTTTGTCTATCCTGGGCTATCTTCAAATTTTGCTTGATCTGAATCACTTGTTGTTCCATTTCCTTTAGCATATCTGGCCCGATTGTAACTCTGTCTACTGGGTTTTTCCAGTTGATTGGAATGTTGCATTATCTTCCATAGAGAGCTTCAAAAGGGCTCATTTTTAATGACTCTTTATAGCCATTGTTGTAAGAAAAATCTACCAGTGGTAGGTAGTCCTCCCACTTCTTGGGTTGATGCATTACATGCATCCTTAGCATATCTTACAATACTTGATTTACCCTCTCTGTCTGCCCATCAGTTTGAGGGTGATAGGTTGTACTAAAGAGTAATTTTGTTTCAAAACCAACAAAGTAGGTCGTCACAACTTGGAATATACAATCTACCCTTGTAGATCAGCAGGCCTTCATTAAGCATCTGATAACCTTCATACTTCATCCCCGTGGGCTCTTTCTTTAGGTATGATGTCACGATCTTGAAAAATGTATTTGTTTCTTGTGCATTTTTTACCCTCTCTTTAATGTCCGATTCACTGGCGCTTACAACTGCCAAGTTAACTACTTTCATACTTCTACTAAGGGCATCAACCACCCTATTATTGTTTCCTTTGACATGTTTGATTTCAAAATCAAACTCACTAAGGAGAGTCATCCACCTAGATTGTCTCACATTGAGTTTTGGTTGGTCAACAAATACCTCAAACCACTATGGTCTGTCATAAGTACAAATCTTCTACCTAAGAGGTAATGCCTCCACATTTTTAAAGCATGAACTATGGTAACCAATTCCATATCATGGGTCACATAATTGACTTCATGCTCATTCAATTTTCTGTATTCATAGAAAATCACATGTCCTTCTTCCATAAGGACTCCTCCGATCCCTTCCTTGCAAGCATCTGTACACACAAGGAAGTCTTTGTTTGGGTCGAAAATCTTTATCACAGGCGCATTGGTTAGAAGGTATTTCAGATATTGAAATATTTCTTCACATTCTAAGGTCCAAATGAATTTAACCCCCTTTTTTCTGAAGGGAGGTAATTGGGAAACCAATCTTGGAGAATCCTTTTATGAATATCCTATAGTATCTTGTCAGACCCATAAAGGATCTGATATCATATACATCCTTTGGGGTAGGTGAATCCATGATGGATTTAATCTTATCAGGGTCAACTGCCATTCCTTCCTCATAAATAACATGGCCTAGGTAGTGGACTTGTTTCTGAAAAAATTCACACTTATTGAGTTTAGCATAGAGTTGATGTTCTCTTAGTACCTAGAGTACTAGCTTGAGATGTTCTTCATGCTCTTCTCTATTCTTGGAATAGATTAGGATATCATCAATGAAAACCAACACAAACCTATCAAAGAAATTTCTGAATACAATATTCATTAAGCACATAAAGGTGGTTGGTGCATTGATAAGCCCAAATGGCACCACCGCAAATTCATAGTGACCATATCTTGTCCTAAAGGTTGTCTTGTGGATATCTTCATCTTTAATTTGGACCTAATGGTATCCAGACCTCAAGTCAATCTTGGAGAAGATGGTAGCACCTCTTAATTGGTCAAACAATTCATCTATCCTTGTCAAGGGATACTTATTCTTGATGGTCATCTTATTGAGTTGTCTATAATCTATGCATAGTCTGAGTGTGCCATCTTTATTTTTCACAAACAAGGTTGGTTCTCCTCATGGAGACACACCAGACCATATGTATCATTTGTCCCACATCTCCTTCAGTTGTAGTTTGAGCAGAACTAGCTTTGGTGTACTCATTCTATAGGGTGTTCTAGACATTGGCATTGCTCCTAGTACAAGTTCTATTGAAAAGTCAATATCCCTTCTTGGAGGTAGACCCGGTACCTCTTCTAAGAATACATATTTATATTCTCTTAATAGGGGATGGTCCTTTAGGCTGGGTTTGTCATTCTCAACAGAGTTTAGTACTTGTATTGCATACAAGGGACATCCCTTTCTACAATACTTCATCACTTGGAGGGTTGATATTTGTCTCACTGAGACATGATTTTGAATCCCTTGTAGGGTTACCCTTCTTACTTATTTATTTTCACACTCCAAAGTTTTATTGCAACAATCCAACTTGGTTTTGTGGGCAGCCAACCACTCCATGACAATCAATAGGTCATAAGATCCTAGAGGAAGTATGTTGAGGTTTGCTTGGGTGGGAAACCCACTCATGAAAAATTGGCATGCTGGTATGACTTCCATTACTTTTATTTTGGTTCCAGTGGCTAGTTGTACCAATGAAGATTTAACATGTTTAACTTGTTGCAATTTACATTTCTCAATAGTTTGAGGGGAAACGTAACTCAAATTAGAACCAGGGTCAATTAAAATGGAAACATGATGGTTGGAAATCGTACCTTCCATCTCCACCACTGAAGCTTGGTGGTCAGGTTGTCTATTATCCAAGGCTGCATATATTTGTGGCAGGCTCCTAGCCACATCATTGACTATGGTAGCTTCTTAGATGTTGTAGACCCTCTCAGGGTTTTTTTGTCTATGCGGACAGTCCCTCAGCAAATGTTCCTCTCCACAACCCCAACATTTCAAGGCTTCTCTCTTCATGTTATCAGTCTTACTTGGAGCTGCTTTGAATGGTTTATTTCCACTCCGAGATGGAAAATTTTGTTGATACACAATTCTGGCAGGAAGGCTCATCCTGGAGCTCTTACCAGAGTTCTTAAATTTCGAGGGTTTACACCCCTTCTTCTTGAATCCTGAATTGTTTTTCTTCTTCCAGTCTTCATGGGGTTCTATCTTACTCTTGAATTGCTCATAACAATAACTTGTTTTTCAAATGGTATCTTCTAAGGTCTTTGGCTCATCAAACTCAATTTTGTCTTGGTAGGACTGAGGTAAGCCACTAATAAATCGTTGCATCTTTACCTTTTCATATTTTATGTAGGGAACATACCTCATCAGCTCGAGAAATTTGTTGATATACTCATCTATGGTAAGTTGTCCCAGCTTGAGTTCATAGAACTCCTTGGTCTTCCCATCAAAGTACTTTTCTGACAAGTACTTCTTCTTGAAGTATTTCTCAAATTGTTTCCATGACAAGTCCTTCTCATGGAATCCTTTCACATTCCTAAGGTCCTCCCACCAAATGGAATCTTTCCCATTGAGGTTGAAAATGGTTATTCGAGCCTTTAAGTTTTCAGAGTTGTCATGGACTCTGAAGTACTTCTTTAAGCCAAGTAGCCAAACTTCTGCTTCTTCCCCCTTCTTAATCTCTCCATCGAAGGTGGGTGGTTTGGATTTCTTGAATTCTTCAAGGTCACGACTCTTGGAATGTTTCCTCTTCTTTCCTCTTGTCTGAGAATGGGAACTGGTTTTACCACTAGAAGATTCCTTGGAGTTGTCAGTTTCCTCACCAAAGGAATCTTCCATTGAATTTATCTTGGCTCCATGTTGGGCCTTCTTTGAGGTGCTCTTCCTAGTGTGGCCACTTTCAGGACCATGCTTATGTATCTCAGGTGGACTTGGATTTTTCTTAGTATGATGCTTGTCCACATGACTGGCAGCTGGACCATGTTGTAGTTGCCTTTGTATATCTAATAGACTTTGCAGTAGGAATGCATTAATTTATGTCTGTTTTTCCTATTCCTTGATCAGCTTTTCATTGCCAGCCTTATAACTCCGTAATTCTTCCATGAGGCTTCTTACAGTTTCGACAAAATTTGGAGGGGTTTCCACCACCCTCCTTTCATCAGATTCTTCCTCTCTGTTGTGGGAACTCTCCCCCAACTGCTGATGTGTCACCATCCTTTACGTTGTAGTTCTCCTATTGTTCACAGACTGCTTGAGTGTTGATAAAAAAAAAAATGTTGGTTACTAATCTACCAATTCATGAACAACACATATCATTGCAAGGTATAGTCAATTATTTATTTGGAAACATTAGCAACCTACAGTGCAGACTTCCAAAACATCTATCAACAGTATAAGGTTTTGTTCCTCTCTTCGGAAGAGGTTCAGAAAGGTTTCTTATAGAGGGGGGTAAGGTAGTTAGTTACCCCATAAGTTCTCTAACAATATTTTTATCTAACTCGTGCATGGGACCAAGCAGGCCAAGTGTTGTTGCCATGATTTGATACCAATTTGTAACACACCCAACACCTAAATACCCTTTCTAGGAATGGGGCATCAAATTTTCATTTTCCCTGGTTCATTTTCAGTCCCCTACTTTAGCAAAACCCTATCATTTTGCTCCCCTGAAGTTTACATCTCTCACTAAGCGATTTAACCAGCTAGTGGGGTCCTCCTCGTGACCTCAGGCTGAAAACCGAGAGCTAAGAGCCTGTGTTAGCAAAGGTTTTGACACTTTAGAAGTTCCTGGACTTCGGGAGTTCCAAAAGTGTTGTCTAATTCTCATATCACCGAACAACGGGGGAGATTGACTATCCACGTCCTCCACCAAGATCCTACAGTTAAGGAGGGGACTTCAGTGATCTATGCATAACACACCTTTTTCCAAGTCCCTGAAGTCTCAAAATATCGCCACGTGCCCCTAGCCCTTCAGTGTTCGATCGTCAACAAGCGACGGTCTTCGTATTACATTTTCGACCTTTCGACGATCAGCTATCAGCATTGGACTTTCAGCCTTCGGTGATCGACAATTCTCTTTGAATCATTCTTTATCATACTACGTTCGAATATTTCAAATTATTTCCACGTGGCTTTGGCCCTTCAGCAATCGACAATTTACGTCAAACGTTCCTATGTTGTACCTCGCCTTAAATCTTCCGAACTACGAAGATATCCAAACTCTCGGGGCCCTGAATACGTCACCATCCATGTATGCTAGGTGGGTACAACCAGAGGTTGACACATGGTGAGGGTCAAAGAGTGACACGTGTCCTCGATAGGGGGTGATATGTGTCATGCTCTAATAGGCGTAATGGGCCTGTGAATCGTCTAAAACTGGGTGACACGTGGCATGCGTAATGCGGGTCCACAGCACCTCAGATGACGTCATCAAGCCACGTCATCTTAGACCGATAATTTCTCAAACCTTCGATCTAATGGTCAGTAGGATTCCACGTAGATCCTTAGATCTACAGCTCTCATTACTTCGCGGCTCCGAGATTTGGGGCTTACCAACTCCTCTCAACGTAAATCACCCAAAGAGCTAAGTCCCCAGATTCTCGGATCTTGTGCCACGTGTACTCTTCAACCAACGGTCGAGATCCACTTCAACACTCACAACTTCGATGAGTTCATACTTCATAAACTCTTGGTTGATTTCCTCCAAAGTACAAAATCTCCAGACTATGGGATCGCTTGCCACGTACCCCCTCATCCAACAGTTCTAGTTCAATGATCAACACTTGATGGGGAATGTGTAGGGGCCACGTGTCGCACCACAACGCTTTCCCGGTTAGTCAGGTAGTTGAGTGTGGGTCCCTTAGATCGATGGCCTGGAAGGATCTGAGGATCAACGGTCCATGTTACTTCGACAGTTCGACATTTAGGAGTTCGTTGTGTGTGTCTCTCGGCTTTCCCTCTAGACCACGCTGAGTCTGTCGCCATGTGTACCTAGCGTCTATGGCTAGGAATTACTCTGGCTTGTAGAGATCCGGGGGAAACTCACGCGTTCCTAAATCGATGAATACTCGAACTATCGGATAATCGTTGATCTGTGGACACATGTCCCTCCAGTTTCAACGGTCCAGATTAACTCCGCAATTCCAACATTCAAGAGTTTCGGTGCTAGACCATTCCATGTAATATACCAAATATAAACAGTATGCAGAACAAAAATAAAATGCTAGAAATGGCAGAATAACAGCAATATAACCAGAACAAACACCACAATAGCATTGAAATGATATAAGAATAACAACAGAAATAGCACTTTGAATCTGAAAGCAATGTTCACAGGCCTCTTCAAGGGGGAAACCTCCAGTTGAGCAGAGCTCCATTACAATAATATCCAAGCTAGGGTTCTCATACCCTCGACTCCTATTTATACTAAATATGTCTATCAAAAGAAACATCTAGAGGAAGATCCTTCTAGAAGCGAAAGCTTCTATTAGGTCTTCTTACATCTTCCTTATTCAATTTTATTGAAAGGCCTTATTAATATTGACCGTTATTACATCCGAATATATTATTCTACCTATGTGCGGGTTAGGACCCTAACATGTCTGCCCCCTTAAAAAAAGCCTTGTCCTCAAGGCTTGAGATGTGGAAATTGCTGCAGAATGGTAGTTGATTCCCAAGTGGCATATGTTGGAGTTGTATCTTTCCACTGGACCAACACTTCCCTAATGGTTCTCTGATGCAGTCGATGCTCATGCTAGTCCAAAACTGCTTGTGGATGTAGCCAAATGGATCCTTCTTCATCTAACTCAGGAAGGTTGGTTTGAATTTTTCACTTAGCTCCAATCACCTTCTTTAAGCATGAAACATGAAAAACATGATGTAGCTTCGAATGACTGGGCAAAGCTAACTGATAGGATACTTGTCCCACATGGTTGAGAAATGTATAAGGACCATAAAATTTGGGCGCTAGCTTCTGACAATGCTCGACCTGGAGGGAAGTTTGCTTGTCAGGTTGCATTCAAAGAAACACTTGATCCCCTTCTGCAAATTGACGTTCAAAGTGACCTTGATCTGCTTGTTGCTTCATGTGATTCTGTGCCATGACCAAATTCTCTTTGAGGGTATGGAGAATAGCCATTCTCTTTGAGGGTATGGAGAATAGCCTCTCGAACTGTAAGTGTGTGGTCAACCGCCTGGACCTTCGAGGCACCCGGTAAGTATGAGAGAATTGAAGGTGGCTTCTGTCCATATACCACTTCAAAAGGAGTCATGCGTGTACTTGTATGGTATGAAGTGTTGTACCACCATTCATCTAGGGGTAACCATTGAGCCCACTGATTTTGCTTTTCTGTTGCAAAACACCTCAGATATGTTTCCAGACACTTGTTGACAACTTCCATTTGACCATCAGTCGGGGGATGATAAGCTATGATGAGTTGCAATTGGGTGCCTTGTAGCTTGAACAGTTCTTGCCAAAAATTGCTTGTGAAAGTTGGGTCGCGATCAGAAACAATAGAGTGTGGCATGCCATGAAGCTTGAAGACCTGATCCATGAAAATTTGAGCCACTGTGGATGCTGTAAACGGGTGTTGAAGAGCGCAGAAATGAGCATACTTGGAAAGGTGATCAACAACCACCATGATGACTGATTTATTTCCTGATTTGGGTAAGCTGGTAATAAAATCCATAGAGATATCCTTCCAAATAGCAGGTGGAATCGAACGCGGTTGTAGTGTGCCCGGAGATTTGACTGTTTCTCCCTTGTTGCATTGACACACATCACATTCAACTACAAAATTACGGATGTCTTGTTTCATACCATCCCATAAAATAGAACGTTTGACCCTTTCATAGGTTTTGGTGAACCCGGAGTGCCCCACTGTGGGAGTAGCATGAAGATCAGAAAGTATCGTGGATTTAAGCTTTGATTGTGATGCAGGAGCATCTCAAGCGAGCCGGCGCGGAGACAACGGACAGCTGTAAAAGCGCCCAACACAAATTTTGAAATATCTTGAACCATTAACGAAACATCAAGTGGAGGCGCACTTGTATAATGTAAACGGACCTTGAGCGATTTTCTCTTGCCCTTAGTAGATAGAAGGCATTTATGGTAGTTAATGAAGGTAGATAGAATTGAATGTGTAGATTTGACAGTTTTAGAGCAAAAGAGGGAAATGAGATATAGACACCCTCATTGTATATTGTAACATTATGATGAGAGCATAGAGGAGAAGCAGAGAGAGTTGTGTAGCAGATTCCATGTACATAAGTTCTGGATTAATACAAGAAAGTTGTGATTCAGACTCATGGTGTTCATATATTCTCTGTGTATACATATTTGAATGTTATGCTCATGAATGTTTTACTCTTTCTGTCATGCAACTGCTTTTATGCTATGTATGAATGATTTCTTGTTGAATTTTTGAAATCTGAGAGGAAAGGGAAAAGGAATGAGTTTCAATTGTTTCTCTATTTGAGCAAGAGTTCCTGCAAGGAGTGCAGTTGAATTGTCCGCAAGGAATGCATCGACAAGGTGTTCAGAGGTTTGTCTCAGAAAGCTCAGGAGAGAAAGTTTTTGTTCTCATTTCCACGGAAGTGCAGTCAGGCACAGGAGTCGTGCAAGGAGTGTGCAGGCCGAGTAAAGTCTCAGAGTTTCGAATCTGAGTGAAGCACTGAAAGACTGTTGCTACAGGTGTGCGCAGAGTCGAAGGATTCCAACACTTGGAAGTGTTTGAAAGTCTGCCGCAAGGAGTGCGTGCAAAGGGGTTTTCTAAAAGACTCGGAGTTGGGAAAGTTCAGAGGGATTTGAACTTTCGAAGGAGTCAAAGGAAGGCATAGCGACGTCGGACCACAGGAGGACGAGTTCTCAGAGGAAGAGACGGGCGGTCGGAATTCTCTGTCGAGAATCCGCGAAGTCCCGTGAGCCATCAGATCTCACGAAAGAGCAGGGGAGTTACCACGGTATTCCTAAAGGTTCTAAGCCCAGGAGGAGTAGGACCGTAGATCAAAGCCACGAGGGTCGTTGGATTTACACGTGGGTTCTATATCGGATTTTTTCGCAGGTGAAAGTCCCGTAAACTTTGCAATGGGAATCGTGATATCTCGAACCCCGAAGTCTCGAAGGCTAAAAGGATTTGTGTGGGCCACATAGGAGTCAGCGAGTGGATAGGTGGCGCACTATTGACATGGAGTCAAACTCCGTTGACCATTTCGGAGTTTCGTGGAGCAAAGTTCTGAATTCTTTGCATTAGGATTTGCGATATTGCGAAGTCCGAAGTCCCAACAAAAGTAAAGTGGCGTTGAAAAGTCAACCTTGTGAGGGCGTCGGAAATTTGGAACATCGGGTTTCGTGAATCGCAGGAACAAGTTGCTTGACACCGCGACCACCGAAATCGCGATAAGGAGAAGTATGAAAGAGAAAGAAGAAAGGTTAGCGCTGACTGTTGCCGGGTTTCAGAGATTGGAGACAAGGCGCTTAACCAACGGATTCTCAAAGGTGCGAAGTCCGATCTCCCGAAGTACAAGGGGGGAAATTCTTGAAGTTGATTGTGGGTGTAGATTTCCCGAAAAGGAAATAGAAGATCCATTTCCGAAAGCTCTTCGGGCCAATGTAAGGGAAAAAGATCCTGTTGGTGTGGACCTTCCGACCTACAGGTTTAGGAAGGGGTGTGCGTCATTTCTGGTATCAGAGCACAGAAAGGTTCTTTGCTTTCTGTAGCAGAGAAAAGAAAATTCACCATGCCGCCAAGGAGAAGGGACATACAAACACCCGATCAACCAGAGGATAGGGAAATGTCGAGAAGAAGAGGTAGGCAGATGACTGATCCAGCTATGGAGAAAGAAATGTGTGATCTACGAGCTAGACTCGAAGACATGGAGACAGCCCAAAGACACACAGTCAGTGCTAGGGATCAAAGTGATTCTGAAAGTGAAATTAAGGTTGAACGTGAAGAAGAAGTTGCAGCCGAAGATGCGGCAAACGAATGTTTGATCCAAGCCATTGCAAGAATGGGTGCAAGAGAAAAAATGGACATTCTAGTTTATGAGGGAAACTTGGATGCAGAGGAGCTTCTAGACTGGATTAGAGCTCTAGACACATACTTTGACTATGAAGAGGTCGAAGAGGACAAGAAAGTCAAGCATGTTGTCACAAGATTGAAGGGACGTGCAGCATTGTGGTGGGATGAACTACAAGCTGACAGACGCTGCAAAGGCAAGCAGAAGATCAAAAGCTGGGATAGAATGATCGTGAAGATGAAGGCAAAATTCATCCCCAGGGATTATCAAATTACTCTGTTAAGGAGAATGCAGAACCTGAGACAGAAGCTGATGACAGTGAAAGAATACACTAACGAATTCTACAAGCTAAATAACAGGGCCGGTCATCGGGAGAGCAATGATGAGAAGGTTTCCAGATACATGAATGGCCTGAGATACGATATTCAGGATGAGATGAGCATGGTAACCATCCGAACGGTGGAAGATTCTTATCAGATGACTCTGAAAGCTGAAGAGAAGCCGAGCCAAAAGCAAGGTCAAAGAGGTCGAGGCAAAATTTAGCCCAGAGGAAAATCAGTTGCCCAGGACAAATATCAGAAGCCCAAGGAGGACTGGAAGAAACCTCAGACTCGAACTAAAAGAGGTGGAACCTCACAGAGAGGGCAGCATACTAAACATAGATGAGATTATGCTGACAATAACACTTTTCCTCGTACTAGAGGTAGAGGTAGAGGAAGAGGTGGAGTAATAACATGCTTCACATGTGGAAAGAATGGGCACAAGTCTTACGAGTGTCCTGATAAAAAGAAAGAAGGAGGAGAAGCTCACATCACAGAAGCACAGAGGTGAGATGTTGAGGCAGAAGACACTGAAGGCGGAAGATCGTTGATGATGCGAAAAGTCCTTTTGACACCAGAAAAGAAGGTGGAGAGTTCAGTCCAAAGGACCAGAATTTTCAGGACTGCTTGCAAGACCAAGGAAAGGGTATGCAAGGTCATTGTGGACAGTGGTAGCACGGATAATCTTGTTTCTACGGAGATGGTAGAGAAGCTGGAGCTGGAGAAGATTGATCATCCAAGCCCATACATAGTTTCATGGCTACAAAAAGGACATCAGGTAACTGTCACTAAACAATGTTAAGTTGAATTTAAGATAGGAGGATATAATGATAAGATATTATGTGATGTCATTCCTATGGATGTTTGTCATCTATTGCTGGGTAGACCATGGCAATATGACAGGAATGTGACTCATGATGGGAGAATGAACACATACACCCTAGAGAAGAATGGGAGGAATCACATGTTGCTTCCAATCAAGGATAAGGAGGTGAAACTAGAAGTAAGAAACACTGTACTTCTCATGAGTGGGAAGGAACTTCTTAAAAAGGTTAAGAAGAAGGAGGATCCACAGTTCATTATGGTCAGGAAACCGAAGATTGTTTTGACCAGCACAAGGGTGGATGATTTACCAGAAGAAGTTCAGGAACTATTGGAAGAGTTCATTGACATAGTAGTGGACGAACTACCTTGTTCGTTGTCACCGATTAGAAGTGTGAGTCATCACATTGATCTCATACCAGGAGCCAGTTTGCCAAATAAAGCTGCATACAGATTGACGCCGCAAGAGAATGAAGAGGTTAAAAGGCAAGTCCAGGAGTTGTTGGACAAAGGGTTGGTCATGAAAAGCTTGAGCCCGTGTGTTGTTCCGACAATACTCAGTCCAAAGAAAGATGGAGGCTGGAGGATGTGTACTGACTTGAGGGAGATTAACAAGATAACCATCAGGTACAGGTTTCCATTGCCAAGGATGGATGATCTGATGGATTGCTTGAGTGGAGCAAAGTATTTTTCAAAGATTGATTTGAAAAGCGGTTATCATCAAATCCGCATGAGAGAAGGTGATGAATGGAAGACAACATTCAAAACAAATGAAGGGTTGTATGAATGGCTTGTTATGCCATTTTTCTTAACAAATGCACCAAGTACCTTCATGAGGTTGATGAATGAAGTCCTGAGGGAGTTCATCAGAAAATTTGTTATTGTATATCTAGATGACATACTGGTTTTCAGTAAAACAATGGCAGAGCATCTGAAGCATTTGGCTACAGTGATGAAGAGATTGCAACAGGAGAAGTTGTTGATAAACATGAAGAAGTCCTCATTCATGAAGACAGATCTCATTTACTTGGGATTTATTATTTCTGCAAATGAGTTGAGTATAGATCCAGATAAGGTGGAGGTAATCAAGAATTGGCCATCACCGAAGAATATATTTGAGGTGAGAAATTTTCACGGATTGGCTAGTTTCTACCGAAAGTTCATCAGGAATTTCAGTGGAATTAGTGCACCGATGATGGACACAGTGAAGAAAAGACACAAGTCTTTTCACTGGACAAAAGAAGCTGAGAAGAGTTTTAATCTGTTGAAGAGGAAGATCACGGAACAACCAGTTCTAGTGTTGTCGGATTTCCAAAAGACATTTCAAGTGAAATGCGATGCAAGTGGATTTGCAATAGGGGTAGTCTTGAGTCAGGAAGACAGACCGATAGCATACTTCAGCGAGAAGCTGAATGAAGCAAAAGTGAAGTACTCCACTTACGATAAGGAGTTCTATGCTATTATACAGGCATTGAAGAAATGGAGGCATTACTTGATCCCGAAAGAGTTTGTCTTGTACAGTGACAATCATGCATTGCAGTTTTTGACTCAACAGGAAAAGTTGAATCAGAGACATGTTAAGTGGGTTGCGTACATGCAAAATTTCACTTTTGTGATTAAAAATATTTCTGGTATTGTTAACAAAGTTGTTGATGCTTTGAGCAGGAAGTGTTTGCTATTGCAGGAGTTCAGAGTCAAAGCGTTGGGTTTTGATGATCTCAGGAACATGTACGTAGATGATCAAGATTTTAAGGAAGCGTATGAAGCAGCTGAGAATCCAATTCTCGGGGATAGAAGCCAGTGGGTAGAATACATGATCCAGGAAGGATTACTGTTTAAAGGTAATCAGTTGTGTATTCCAAAATGCTCCATGAGGGAGAATCTGTTGAAGGAGAAACATAGTGGAGGATTGGCAGGGCACTTTGGTCACGACAAGACGTTCGCAAAGCTGAATGAGTCATATTTTTGGCTGGGAATGCAACCAGACGTCAAGAGATTCGTGGACAAATGCAGAATTTGTTAGCATTCGAAGGGAAGGAAACAGAATGCAGGGTTTTATCAACCATTGCCCATACCTGAGAGGCCGTGGGATGCAATCAGCATGGATTTCATATTGGGGTTGCCAAAAACACAAAGAGGTTTTAATTCAATCTTTGTGGTGGTGGATAGATTTTCCAAGATGGCACACTTCATTCCATGTCAGAAGACCAGTGACACAACTCACATTGCGAATCTATTTTTCAAAGAGGTCATTCGACTTCACAGCTTACCAAGGAGTATGGTTTCAGATCGAGACACTAAGTTCATAGGGCACTTTTGGAGGACCTTATGGAAGAAGCTGGGAACTGACTTGTCATTTAGTTCAGCTTATCATCCTCAGATGGATTGCAAGATACCAAATATATAAAATATGCAGAACAGAAACGAAATGCTAGAAATGACAGAATAACAGTAAAATATCCAGCATAATCTCCACAATACACAGAAATGATATACGAAATACCAATAGAAATAGCACTTAGAATCATATAGCAATGTTCACAGGCCTCTTCGAGGGGGCAACCTCCAGTCGAGCAATGCTCTATTACAATAATATCCAAGCTAGGGTTCTCATACCCTCGACTCCTATTTATACT
>JZKD02S0465576.1:0-13604 GCA_000966675.3 Picea glauca | reverse complement strand
ATTAGGTCTTCTTACATCTGCCTTATTCTATTTTATTGAAAGGCCTTATTAATATTGACCTTTATTACATCTGAATATATTGTTCTACCTATGTGCGGGTTAGGACCCTAACATTCCAAATCTCCCGAAGTAAGACTTTGTCAAAGCACTTAATGCTTCCCTCCCTACGTCAGATATGACGACTAATAGAGATCTATACGGGATCCCTAGATTGATGGTCCTCGTCGATTCATGACTTCGACCTTCGGGTTTTTTCGAGGATCGTGGGGTCACCAATCCTGAAGTCTCGAAGCCAAAATAGCTAGCTCCTTTCGGACTAGCGCAAGATTCCTAGGCCCTGGTCACATGGGTCTCTTGGAAAATATTAGGGGCTAAGTGCAGCATCCTTTCTGCATCAAAGGGGTTAAGGGCATGGGTATGAGCCCTCCGTCAGATGGGTGAATGATCTAAAGGAAAAACACCCTTCTCCCACATAATCGAACTCTGACATTCCATCTAAGGTAAACTTCAAGGGATTGGCAGGACTTAGTCCTTTCAGTTGGTCCTACCCCAACTCTCCTGCGGATTCCCATCCCCTGAATCTCTAGCAACTATATTGCAAAAATTCAAAGATCATGAAAACATAGCAGTTTGCAGAAGTAAATCGCCAATCTAGTATTTGTTCAAAATATTGAAGGACTTAATCACAAACACAAACATTTCATCATCACATCCAACATATTACACATAGTATGAAAATACTAATCAGAAATAAGAAAAGTGAAGCAACTACTGAAAGGGGTGCTCGTTTCCTCCCAACCATAGGCACAGTCACTCCTGACGGATTTTCCACTGGCTACCCCCAAGCTAGACCATGATGCTCTGAGAGAGATTATTTCTCTGTGCTCCACAACAGTCAGGGACGAAGGTTACTCTCCTCCTCCTACAAGAACTAAGTGTCTGGATTTCTCTACCTCAAGCAAGGAGGTCTACACGAGTACTTCCTAAGTCACTCATCAGCCTTGTTTATCAACTTGTAGCCAAACCATGTCTGTGGCTTCTTCCAGCCAAAACGAGCTTACTGCTCATCTTTTCCTCTCCACTTCCGAGTTGAAGTATCCTCACTTCTCTTCTCGGGAGAGTGTTTTCTCTACTATGTTATCTTGCAGATCTGTCTCTGTCTCCGAATTACCTCCTTTATTTCCTTGCTCAGCAAGGTTGCGTGGGTCCGAATCCCATTCGTGGTTAGGCCGGGAAGCCTTATAGATGGGTACCTTGCCCCATCTCCTCATTAACTCTTGAGGATGGCCTTCCAACTACCAGCCTGACTGGTAATTCATTTCTGTGTCAGAGGATTGTTGAGCAATTACACCCAGTAGGTACTGGTCTGGTGAGGGTCATCTCAACCATTCTTGGTTTCCCCTCACCATCTCTCTCATAGCATCCATGGTCTATATTGGAAAACTTTCCCCCTTTCAGAAGTTGTGCAACACATATTTAAATTCTATTAATAACAAAAAATCATACATTGACCCTTTTATACAAGGGTTCATCAAATCAAACATCCATACATATTTAGTCTGCCATAGTCTCTTGGCCAGTTATAGTTATATTTACAAACTAGGGTAAACAGGGGTATTACATTTGATACTTAAAATTGTTTCAAGATAGATGTCATTCTTATTGATTGTATCATTATACTTTCATGTTTTAAGTAATACATAGATTTATTATTTTTTAATGTTACGTGCTTATTTTAAATAAAATAAAAACATTAGAATAAAGTTGAAAATATCAAGTTTCATGAATTCAAGCATTTTTATTAGGGGAAGAGTTGTGGCAAGAAATATCTTATTCTATCATAGTCATCTAAAACATGTATATGAGCTCATTCTGATATCTATGTGAAACTACATCTTAATATATAATCTAAAATGTCATCTATTAACTCATATCTTTTTCTTTTTTCTTTTTTCTCGTGGGAAAAAACAATTAATTTTATTCATAGGAGATAAAATTACAACAATATATGTCAGAGCATTCCTTTGGCCTGGTTGCTACAAAAAAATAGTAGGGTGTTTTAACCTGTCCAAAATTGGTCATGCTGACTAAGAGAGGTCCCAATTTTTTGTCATATTTCTTCATTATTCCGTACACAAACTTCACATAAAGTTGGATATATAGTCTGCCTCTTGGAGAGAGAAACATGTATGTCGTAGAAGAACCAAGTTGAAGGGAGTTCGCAAACACAATATCCAAAAAAATGAAAAAGATGTCCCAGAGATGGATTATTCAGAGAGAGGACCAAGAGTTATGAAAATATTCTAAGGTGCCAAACGAACTTTTTTCCCATATCTTCCAGCAACCTTGGTCCAAGTCCGAGCTAGCCTTTGAGAGGTTGTTCGCTTCTTGACTCGTGTTCCTGTAGACATGGGAGAAAGTAGTATGAGCAAAGAAAGAAATGAGCCTTTTGATGTCATCCATGAGTGGATGAAGTGTATATGTGTGCAATGTTTTTTTTCCATTTATACACGATATCACGAGTTGAGAGTCACCAAAAATGTTGATATGAGAAATTCCTTTTTCCTTTGTCAGTGCAAGGAGAAGTTTTACCACCATGAATTCACCGAAGTTGTTGGTTGCTACCCCTAGGTGGGCAACAAATGAGATTTTAATGGTGGCATCCAGAAAAATGATATCTCTAGAAACCCCTGAAGGGGGAGAGCCTTGGAATGTGCCATTAAAAAAATCCCAGGGTGTGGTGTGGTCAATATAGGGGGTGGGGGGAAGGAAGCTCTTTTGGGGGGAGTTGTGGGAAGGAGTTAAGGATAGAAAAGGAGGTGGAGGATATTTTGGAAGGGGAGGGATCAATTTCGTAAAAAATGGCGTGATTTCGAGCAAGTGAGATGCTCCAAGACATGATGAGAGGGAGGTCTTTGTGGGGGGAGGTGGAGGGGGAGGAGAGCCAGGAGTGTAGGGTGTCATCAATTGAGGGTCCTTCCCAAGGATCAGAGGAACCAAGGGTATCATTTAAGGTGGACCAATTTTTTTTTGTGAAGGTGCATTGTAGGAACATGTGGGAAATGTTTTCATTGTCTTGTTTGGAAAGGGCACATCTGCATGGGCCAACAAAACTAAGCTTCTGAAGATTTTCCTAGGTGGGGGATTTGTTTGTTAGAAGGATCCACATAAACAATTTTGCTTTTGCATGGAATTTTAGTTTCAAAAGGGTGGTCCCCCACTAAGGATTTGGCTCTTCAATATGTTCAAGTATGAGCGCCATGTATCCGTGCTTTGGTGAATAATTTCCTGATGGGTTGAATGACCAGATTAGAGTGTCCTTTTGATCAGAGAGTTCGACCATGGAATTGGATAGGTTTGTGGTGTATTCATGCCATACAGAGGCATGTGCTTCATTCAAGCCTATTTCATCCCAGGTTAACCATTGAGTAGTTCCCTGAATCAAATCCCTTCTAACAATTTGTTGGAGATGTACAAATTTGCATTATTCAAATCCTGAATGACTGGTTCTGAGAGTATATGTTTGCCTTGAAATTATATCCAAGGGTCCTTGCCAATGTGTATGTATGCACCATTCCCAACTTTACAGATGAGCCAATTCCTGATCAGGGGGAAGACATTTACAGTGGCTTTCCAAATAGAAGATCCATTTATTGATGTTTTTTGTGGCATCCTGATCTAGTCGAGAGTAGAGAGTGAAGGGAAATATTTCTCTTTAACTATACTGGCCCAGAGGCCGTAGTTGTTGAAAATTCCCCATATATTTTTTGCAGCCAAAGCTTGGGCAAAAAGATGAATATTTTTTAGACCCCAACTTCCGAAGGACTTAGGGGATCCCTTTTTTGAGGCCAAAACCAAAAATATTTTATCTTCCGGTCTGGACCATGGAAAATGAAAAGAGAGTTGGTTGATTTTCAAGAATTCCCTTTGGTACCCAGGCCAAGGATGTCCACTAAACTGGGATGGCCTCAAGAACAAATTTGACTAGTACCAATCTTCCTGCTTAGGATAACCATCTATTTTTCCAGGATAACAATCTTTTTTCATTTTTTGCACATAGTCATTGCCAGTCCTGTTTGCTATAACCATTTTCCTTTAGAATGAAACCAAGGTACTTCATACCCTCTAGGTTTTTTAAGACAGGGGTACCCAGGGGTCTGGAGATATGTTGACATTCAAGGTCAGATGATCTCCAAGAAAAGAGAGAGGATTTGTCTTTGTTTATTTTCATTCACATGGCTAAGCAAAAGGTATTTAGGATCTCTTTTAGAGTGGAGATGTAAGAGATGTTTCCTTCACAAAATATTAAAATATCATCAACAAAGAGAAGGTGGGTTAAGGAGAAGTTGATACTAATTTTTAAACCTTTGATCTTAGCTGCAAGACTTTCATTGTGTATGATCCTGTTGAGACATTCAACCACCAACAAAAAAAGGAGCGGTGAAAGAGGACATCCTTGATGCAAACCTCGTTCTACTCTAAAGAAGGGTGTGGCCGAGCCATTGATGAGGAGATTGAAGTAGGTAGAAGAGATACAATTCATCACCCATGATACAAAGGAGTGGGTAAAGCCTAAGTGAATCGGTAGAATTTTGATGTATAACCAACTGTCTCTGTCGAAGGCTTTGGAGAGGTCAACCTTATAAGTTATGGCTCTCTGCTTTTGTGTGTGAATGGAGTGAAGTCCTTCTTGGGATATGCCAATAGCCTCATGTATTTGTCTGCCTCATAGGAAGCCAAATTGTTCTTCAAAGGGATTCTCGCTTAGGATTTCATTTATTATGTGCGAGACAATCTTGACTATAATTTTGTAGACATTGTTGTAGAGAGAGATGGGTTGGAATTGGTCGAAACTTGTGGGGTTGTCCACCTTTGGAATGAGAGCTATGAATGTGGCATTGAATGGGGCATGTATATGTCCTATTCTTCTTGAGAATTCGACCATGTTTAGAAGGTCCTCACTAATGAAATCGAAACATCCTCGATAGAAATCAATTGGAAAGCTATCTGGGACTGGGATTTTATCCTTCTAGAAGTTGTGAATGATGTTTTCCAACTCTTCCTTTGTGATTTCTTCCATTATTTTTTGATTTGTCTCAAGGGAGATGAACCTGAGGGATAGGCCTGCCACTTTGATGATGGAGTCTATGTTTATTCTGGAGACTGCTTTGAATATATATTCGAAGTGTGAAGTGCCTTATTGTGTAATGTCCTCAAAGGTTGTTGCCCTGTTCCTTCACTTCTATCATCCGACTAGATGATGTGTGGAGCCTTCTATTGTTTGCAAAATGATGAAAGTATTTTGTATTTTCATCTCCAGCTTTCATCCAAAGGGCCCTACTTCTCATTCTCCACTCATGTTTTCTGTTTTTGAGTATTTTCCTTCTTAGGAGATCTAGATATTTGTATTCTTCCTTTTGTTCTTCCAAGAGAGGACCTGAGGTTTCTTTTATATGCTACTCCATCCTTTTTCCTTCAATTTTTGTCAAGGCTTTGTTTTCATTCAACTTCCTTTTCTTATTCCAAGAGATGTAGGTCTCCTTTTCCCTTTTTAGATTTTCCATTAATTGAATGGATGTTGATTCAGGGAGGTGTGGGTTGTATGGCACCTAACACTCTTTTATTGTAGAAATATATGAAGGAGATTCCAACCAAAGAGGATTGAATTTGAAGGGTCTAGGGGTCTTCTTTGCTACACCTTCTAATTCTAGCAGGATGGGATTGTGATCGGAGATGCCTCTCGAGGCCACCCATTGTATGGAGAGGAGAGAGCCTTGAAGGAGGGATTTTGATAGAAGGAATTTGTCAAGTCTCTTGACTACTCTATCATTCCTAGCTCTCATGTTCCTCCAAGTGGGGTTGTATTTTATAGGTTGAATGTCAGTTAAGCTGACTTTGTCCAACTTTTGAATGAAGAAATCCAAGAGGGGGTCCTTCTGAGCAGAGGGCCCTCAAATTTCACATTCTCCTAAGGTGAAGTTTAAATCCCCTCCTATGAATACAAGATGGTGCATCAGATTTGAGTTGAAGAATGATTGCCAGAACTCCTTCCTGTAAACTATTAACTCATATCTATGGGAAACTACATCTTAATAGATAATCTAAAATGTCATTGTATTTATTATTAAATCATATCTATGGAAAACTACATCTTAATATATAATCTAAAATTTCATTGTATTTACTATTAATTCATGATTAATTAATGATGTACCACCCTTAATATCCTTACATATTTTAAAATTAAAAAATACAAAATGTATCATGAATCAAACTTGAAAACAAATTATAATAAACTTTCAACATTAAACTATGACCATATCAAAATAAAACCGACCTAAAATATATGTAGAAGTAAACATTGACTTTTCCTTATTAAATATAGGTACTAACTCTAATTCAGCTAAACCAATAACCCAAGAAACCGACTCAAAGTTAGATGACAAAGAGGGTTTCCCATATCATATTCATGTATCAATTTTAGTACAGGGATGTTCAACAAACATGATGGGTAATCTAATAAAAATATGTTATATGTATCTTATCATGTACCTCATCCAAATACAATAAAATTTAAAATATTGTAGTGCAATTACATGATATTGACATATTATTTTTAAATTTGGATAGATTAGGAAGCATATATAAGATTTAGAATCTGACATATTATTTTTAAATTTGGATAGATTAGAAGCATATATAAGAGTTAGAATCAAAATTTATGACTATTTAAATTGTGATATGTATGCATATGTTAAATTTTTTTGGATGCTTTTTAATGAAGTGATTTAAAAAATAAACAAGTTTTTTTTTTTATGAAATAGTATTTTTAATTTTATTTTTTTTTCAAAATAAAATAATTTTAAATTTAAATTTATATAAGAAAAATTTCCATAAATCAAATAAAACTATAATTTTTAACAAAAATATTATTAAATTAATATATATTTTTTTAAACTTATTTTCTTTAATAATTAAATTGGTCTATATACTTTTAACCATGCATGCTCCCTCTTTCTAAATACTCTTTAGAAAAATATTAAAAAAATTCAAAGTGGAACACTAGCGCTAAGCCCCAAACACATTTTTTTTAATTACAACAACCACCGCCCATCATCAAATTCATGGTAAACTTTTTATATTTTTTTAAATAGGGAGGTATTGAATACCGTGGGCAACTTTGGGCTCGTAGAATCCACCTAATCAAATCCAAACCCTTCATTAATTAATTTATGAGCAATCCACGTAGAGCCTTTTCACGAGAACATGGAAGTGGTTTAGGTTTGTAATGTAAATATGTGATTTATTATTTCTTTTCAACTTTTCTCTTTTATCAATATATGTATTGATATATCGAGATTTTATATAGTTGTGGAAGTGTTTTTTTTTTTTTAATCTGAGTAGGAAAATTTATCATAATTCAGTATGTTAATGGATAACATGGATAGTTATTACCGGCTGCTATCCGTGAATGTGGATTGTTATTGAAGGAAAACCACACCACCTGGAATAACTCACTAGTGGTCCAGAAGGGGGTAAACTTTCACTCCTACGAGATGCTTCTCGGTCTTACCTATTTCCTTACTTACCAGGAAGACGAGCTCTTAGCCAAGCAAAGCAATTTTAGGTCATACTCCAAGACCTATAGTTGTGGAAATATTATAAAAAATATGAAAGTGTATTTAATTTTCTTAATTGTTTTAAAGATAATATAGAAATGCTCTTATTTTAAATTTCAATTTAGAAAGTTTGCATAATTATTTTAGACAATTATGAACATATTTAGAAACAATGGTTGAACTTATAACATTGAAAGGTGATTAGCCATGTTAACTTAAGTGGGCTTAATGGTTGAAAACATGTGTTTCCTCCCAAGAGGTCATAAGTTCAAATCCGGGGGTAGGGTATGTATACCTCTGTAGACTCACAGTCAAAACCCTACGTGGAGGGGGTCCCTTTTCCACAAACAAGGGGCTCTCATACACCAATTTGGTGTATGGTATTTCCAACACTGTATACATATTATTGATCATGTTTAATATTTATGGGTTTTCTAATACTTTAAGGAAGATATGAGTGCATTTGAAAGTGGGGATTGAACTTATGGCATTAGGAGGTCATGACCCATATTTACATATTACAAGCCTTTCACATTTTCCTTAAGGTGGAAGCATGTTCATTTCCACGACATTTTCGACACTTTGAGCGAGTCATGGGTGCACCTGAAGATGACAGTTGAACTTATTGCATTTGGAAGTCATGAGTAATGTGTACATATTAAAAAATCAAACTCACCTTGTTTATACATATTACATACCCAAGCCTACCTTGCATGTACATATTATAGGCTTAAGTCCACCATTGTGTTCTCCTTGAGGTTTACCAAATAAATTGTTAGGTGATGGTCTAGTGGTAGTTCCAATGGAGAATAACTTGTGGTAGGATAGTGAGAGTCATCACAACTAGCTTGGGCTCAATTATCAACACATTCTAGTCTAGGCTCTACTTAAGAATCCCTAAAATGACATGTTCCAAGAGTTCGATCTTGCTCTAGCCAAAAAACTAAACATATCACCATGAGGTGATGACAAGCCTACCCCCACATTCTTATTAAGGTGGATCCCATAGACCACATGTCATTTCCATAGTGCTTTTCAACACCTTAAAATAATCACGGGGACACCTAAAAAGCACGGGATCTACATGAACATATTATGACCCTATATATACTCAACATGTACATATTATGGACCAAAGCCCACTGCTATGTTTTTTCTTAATATTTGTCGAAAAATGACACCTTAAAGTAGGCATAAAACCCACAAAAGTAGAAAATCCACACACACACATTACACAAATCTACCATATATGTATAGATTATAAACCCAAACCCATCAAGATAAAATGTCTATTAATTTTATAGTCTAACTCCTAAAAACCTTAGGATAAAATGTCTCTTAATTTATACTCTAATTGCTAGTAGTGAGAATTTATCTAATGATAGACCAAGAAGAATAGAGAGAAGATAAATATAATTTTGAAGCAAGGGGAGATTTATGCATTCGTGTACAACCACACTTGATAGGGTTATATGCCACTCTTGCACTAGAAGTTACGGATTCATTTTGCTGACTTCCCTTACCTACAATGTTCTACTAACCAAAGACTGTTTACCTTGGAGACCTGAAACAAATTCAACTTTTTCAGTGAGTTTATTTTCTTCTGATAAGATAAAGTTCCACCTTGATCTACTCATTTTTTTTGAAATTCTAACAATTTGGGTCATTTTAAAATAGGTCAAAACCCCTAAAGGCAAAGTTCCATGGTCAAAGCTCCCATCAACAAGGTGGAACTATACCTTCCAACAAAATTCCTATCGGATATGGAGAACAATTTCAGAGAGAAAAGAATTGAATTGGTCCACTTATTAACTTACTCTAAATTATAACATCAATATAACTCTAAAAATAGGTCAAAATCCTTAAAGGCAAAGTTTTATGGTCAAAGCTCCCATCAACAAGGTGGAACTATACCTTCCAACAAAATTCCTATCGGATATGGAGAACAATTTCAAAGGGAAAAGAGTTGAATTGGTCCACTTATTAACTTACTCTAAATTATAACATCAATATAACTCTATCAATCACATGAATATGTCATATAAGCATTAAGACTTATCGATAGTACATGATACAATGCTCCATCCAAACACTCAACTTACAACCCAACATCATTTATACCACAAATTGATTCTCATAAACACGATAAACTATATCTATCTATCCTTAACTAGAAGAATATTCCAACTTACAACCCAATACTATTTATACCACAAATTGGTTCATAGACGAGATAAACTATATCTACTTACCTAAAAATATTCCACAACAATTCTCAATACAAACTATATTTAAAAATCCAACTACACATTTTGAAAAATTGAATTATCAAAACTAACCTCCTTCAACAATTAAGAGATGTTAGATACAAATCCAAATGTTCATACAAAATACAAAATCTTAGAAACATATAGTTAGATTAGCTAAAATCTTCTTCAACCCTTTAAAATTTTAGGAGATCTCATATTCATATCCAAATCCAAATGTTCATACACTTGTAAGCCCTAAAAAGGTTTAAACAACATTTCCTAATACACCCATGCAAACACTTACATATGCTTTAAATCCATGATGTTCCATCCCTTCAACCAAAATAGTTGTCAAAGTCAAATTTTTCTTAAGAACAAAATAAGTCCAATTTTTATTAAGAACAAAATAATTGTAAAAGTCAAAATTTTGAATAATCTTACTCTTCACCACCATGCCAATAAAATTAACATAGTTTCCCCCAAACTTCCTACCTAAGTCCAATGACCCAATTGCACCCGATAACAGAATTGTTTCTGTCAACTGAACAGATATGATGATTTACTTACTAGATGGCGCTGAACGTGTCACGATCTTCTGTTCTGACAGAGTTACCTCAGAAATCTAGTGGCGAGGCGACTCACTGTTTTGGAAAATTAAGCCAATGGAAAGCGACCATCGTCACAATGCATTCTTGCTGAGCCGCCACAGAAAATCCGACGTGTACAGCCACGTATGAGAATCTTACAAGCCTAGGCTGAGCAGAAAAAGTAGAGCAAAATGAATTGAGTTGAGGAGGGCACCACCCTTGGAAACCACTCTTGACAACAGTAGACTTCCTTCCCTGATTTGACTTCTGGTTTTGTGTTTTCTTATATTTTAAATTTAAAGTTTAAGCACGTGACAGATTTGCCATGTACCACCTGCATTTATGGCGAGTCTGTCTCCTGCATTCTCATCTATTCGGTCAATATAAACCCCCCGCTCCTATACTGTTCTTCCACGCTTCTTATTCGACCTGTTTCTGTATTATGAGCTCTTATTTTCATAGAAAGCGTTACTATTAAACTCTCTGGAAGCTCTCTGCGTTTATGTTTCTCAAAAGTTTCAGGACTCTATTGTAATTCCAGTGTGCATGAAATTGTATTCTTTTACCAGAGTATCAATCAGAATTCTGGTAGGGCTAGTTTTGAGGAGCAAATAGCAAGCTAAATCACTTTTTAGTTTGGTGGTATTGGCATCCATCCAGAGGCAAAGACAAATATGGTTGCTGCAAAGCTGACCCGTGTTCAGAGCTCTCGAGACTGTGTTCAAGACACGCTTTATGAGCATCGCAATGAAATAGTTTCTCTACTTTCAAGGTAATTCCCGTTTCCTTCCCTGATGATTGATTTTATCAGAATGTGCATGAGATATGTATAAGCGTTCACTGTCTGCATTTTCCTGCATTAATGCAGCTGTGTAGCCTAAGTATTAGGAGTTGGCGACTCAGGAGGGGTGTTCAGGGGCGTGCGTGTGTGTGTTCGGGTATTTTATGCGCTTTGTGGATTTTTGAGAATATGATCTGGGTTCTATGTTGGGTTTGTAGGTGCTCGGTATTCCTGGGGGGTTTTGTGATTTTAGTGGGGCATTTCTATGTTGGGTTTGTAGGTGCTCGGTATTCCTGGGGGGTTTTGTGATTTTAGTGGGGCAGTGAAGATTGCAAGCTTGTGAGAGTGTGTTGCTGAAAGAAGTTCAAGGGTGTAGGGTGTAAGGTTAGTGGGTGTAGTATGTTGCGTTTGGTTGAAGACTGTTTATATAATAATAATCTAATTTTAAGATCATGGCCAAGCCGTCATGAGATTCTTTGTTTGTACAAGGACGTTCTCTGTGCAATGATTTGATTGCTAAAGTTTACGGAGGTGTACATTTTCTACCCCTCTGGATTTGAACCCATGACCTCTTTGGAGGAAACACATGTTCTTAACCATTAAGTCATTAAGTATGATCAGTTCACCTTGCTGACATTAGTTGTAGCTGTGGTTTAGATGGCTATGCGAAAATTGATCAATAAGGGTAGTCACTTGTTATCATCAATTGTAAGATTGCTGCAATTGCTAGATGTAACCGGGGGGCTGGGGGGTGAAGTGACCATGGTTTTATGGAACGTTTTAGAGAATTACCTCTTGGGCGGTAGCTTTTTTACTTGGTTGCTGTTCTTATACACTTTATGATTCAAGAATTTCTATTTTGTTAATTGGAGAGGTCTCATAGTAGATACCACTAGATCAAATCCATCTAAACCTGCGCCTGATTTCTTCGTAGTGGGCATCAATCCCAATGTCTTCTGTCCACCATCTCATGAACTTTGATTTTTTTTCTGGACATTTTTCTCTGTAATTGACCACCTCCCCTGTATTAGATTCACATATCGACGAAATTTGGTTCCAATTTGTAAGATCGGGCCTTATGAGTGATGGAGTCAACAGGATGGGCTTTAACTTGTCAGGATCCTTGTTTAATCTCTTTTTCTTTTGGTGGGTTCTTGAATCTTTACTATCACACTGTCTCATTATTTTGCACACTGTTGTTCTTGTCCAGCCATCAGGGCTTACATTGTTGCTAGGTAAGATAGGCCTTTTGTCTTCTATTGTGGGGTTTTCATGAAGGCTACTTGAATTTCCGCAATACTTGATACAGAGCAGTTATATTCTTTTTTGTTCCCGGACAGGCCTCTGTTCCTTCCTTTTTGGGGGGCTAGAAGATGGCATTACATGCAAAGTTCTCTATTCGGGCATGGGTGATGGGATTGACAGCTGCCTAAATGATTTTCAAAGGGAGAAGCATGATATTGGGTTGAAAAATTGCATTTTCCATATTGTCCTCATGGTAAGAGATGGACTAATATTTCTGATTCTATTTAGATAAGTTTGGTTGATGAACAGTAGCTTCATCCAACTTCATCCAAGGATGCCTTTTAACAGTTTATCATCAAATGTCAAGGTGTCATTCCCTGTAGACTTCTCTCTCCTGTCTGGCCAGAAGTTCCTGATCTCTTGTCATAACTCAACACTTCATGTCTGAATGACAACCTTTGCGAGATGTGGGTGGTAACATGTTTATCTACCACAGAATATGGAGTGGAAACATCTTCATCTACCACCCATTTAAAGGACTTTATCATAGAAGTCTTTCAGAACTAATCAGGTCAACTTGTTTATGTTTGGCCCAAGGTATTTCTCATTTCACCATTTAATTACAATGTAAAAACTAGGGAGATCATCTTGTACTAGGGTGATATCTATGTTCCACAGAAACAAGAATAATATCCAGCCTACAGGCCAATGAGAAAAACGATTTTAAGATAAAATCAATATTAGAAAATTTGCACTTTGATATATTTTCTTCAGGCTAATAGCACTAAGTAGACATATTTTGGGCAAAACTCTGGTCTGGTTCTGCCTCAGAACACAATTTTTTTCGTAGCACTCAAAGGTACTGACTTCAGATAAGAGTGCATCTCTCTGTTTTGGTGGTAATATTGGAGTTTTAATTATAAATAATCAATGTTTTAAAACTTGGACTTGGACTTCGACTCAGAATTGGTCGAGGGTCAACTCGGACTCGGACTTGGATTGACGGATCGATCTGATTTCAATGACGCGGTTTACTAAAAAATACATAAAATATTTAAATTTTATTGAAAAAAATATATTTTAAAGATTCCAAACCATTAGAGACAAAATATGCAAAGTCTGC
>JZKD02S0465477.1:0-17340 GCA_000966675.3 Picea glauca | reverse complement strand
GGGATCAGGGTCCTGATCAATGTGCAATGCAGAAAACTCATCGACGGACTGAAGAAATTTTTCGATTTCAAGATTGTCCTCAAATACTCTCCAATGCTTTATGTTGTCCGGGATGGATGGCCTGTATCTTACTTAGACCTCATCATTAATCTTTGGTGGCAGGGGGATCCTAAACAAACTGGCTGAGACTGCGAGGGAGTCGGTTGTGGTATTCTCTTCCCTTGGGACAAAAACAATGTTGAAAGCAGAGAATAAATTATCAATCAAGTCCCATACCTCATTTCTGTAGCTTCTAAGCTGAGGATTCTTGGCCCGATAAATATTTTTGACCTGTTGGATGATCAATTCTTCATCCCCAAACACATCCATCTCCTTTATTCCCATCTCTTTTGCAACCCTCATACCCAGAACAAGAGATTCATATTTTTCCACATTGTTGGTGATTTCGAATTCCAGCTTGTATGACAAAGATATGATCTCTTGACAGGGCGACATGAAAACCACTCTGGCACCTGCACCTATACTGGAGGAAGCTCCATCAAAGAACATCTTCCAAACAGAGGTGGTTGGAGGAGTTATTTCTTGATTAAGAATGGGCTTCTTTCTGATCTGTAAAGGGGCCTCAGGAGTTTCAATGATCTGTAACAAACTAGACCCTAAATCAGTGTCGAGTGCAAAGATGGGGTGATTAGTGGGGTTTTCTTCATCACTGACAATATAGGCTAGCTGGGCTTCTCTGTACAACCTCCTGTGTTCCCCTCCAAAAACTGGAATGGTGGCATATGTGAGATCCATCTGYAAYGTTCCTCCAAGTCTCTTAATCCAAGACCTTGACAACARCATGCMAAACWTGGGGGGAACATCARCTACCACAATGTCCATGACCACACTCTTCATGGGCAGCTGAAACAAAGAAACCACCAGGTCCTTGATGACTCCCAGACATTGCACCCTCCTTGAATCAAAAGAGTACAAATCATGATAGGCCTTGGTCACTTTTAGTTCTAGTTCTTCCATGACTATCTTGGGCATAAGGTTATGGGAAGCTCCTGAATCCATGAGGCAATTATGCAACACCTTATCATGTATGTTCAGGGAGGTGTAGAAGGGAGGGGATGANCCCTAAATCAGTGTCGAGTGCAAAGATGGGGTGATTAGTGGGGTTTTCTTCATCACTAACAATATAGGCTAGCTGGGCTTCTCTGTACAACCTCTTGTGTTCCCCTCCAAAAACTAGAATGGTGGCATATGTGAGATCCATCTGCAATGTTCCTCCAAGTCTCTTAATTCAAGACCTTGACAACAACATGCAAAACTTGGGGGGAACATCAGCTACCACAATGTCCATGACCACACTCTTCATGGGCAGCTGAAACAAAGAAACCACCAGGTCCTTGATGACTCCCAGACATTGCACCCTCCTTGAATCAAAAGAGTACAAATCATGATAGGCCTTGGTCACTTTTAGTCCTAGTTCTTCCATGACTATCTTGGGCATAAGGCTATGGGAAGCTCCTGAATCCATGAGGCAATTATGCAACACCTTATCATGTATGTTCAGGGACGTGTAGAAGGGAGGGGATGAATCATCTATGTCTTCTACCATGGGACCTATGATGACAACTGGCTTCTCATATTGAAGGTTTACTGAGTCAGAGGAAGGCTGAAGGGACTCAGCTTGCAGTAGCTTAGAGAGGGACCTTTTAAAGTCTTCATTTTTAACTAGCTCAAAGATGGGGACAGTAATCCTGATATTTTGAATTTCATGCTCAAAATTAAAAGAGGAAATAGGCCTAAGAGCCTCCCTTACCTCAATGATAGGTTCTTTGGCCACTGGAAAATCACTCCGAGTTCTCTTTTCTTTAGTCATGGTTACTGCATTTTTAATAGGCGTATCTGCTATGAGGGGCTGGTCTTGGCTGTCAAAGGTCTCCTTCTTTCTTTCTTGACCTGAGATTGTATCTGTTAGAAGTGTGGTCGGCCCTCTCTCCCTTACCTAACTCATGGATCTAAATGTTCATCAAGGGTTTTTCATATGTAGACTGAGTCAAATAGGGAAAAGGAGGAGCCTCTTCAATACAATGAATTTCAGGGTTGAACTCCTCTATCTCTTCTCCTTTTTGATGAGTAACCAGGTTGTTTTGGAGGGGGGTTTGAATCCTTTGATCCTCTCTGTATTTTTCCCTTTGTTCTCTTGGGAAGGCCTGTGGTCCATTCTTATTAGGTCTCCTGAAACCTCTATTATCATCATTTTGGGGATTTCTATACATGGGCTTCCCTTCTAACTCCCACCTTTCTATCTTGGCAGAAAGCGATTTTAGTGCTCTAGCTATCTCATGTATCTGATGGGGTAGGGGAGAGGAACTGGATGAGGAAGCTTCAAGCCTGTTCTTGGACGTATTTCTATCACCTGCATTCCTAATTCGGTGGACAGCCAAGATGTTAGATTCTACCTCCACGGCTGCATCCTTCATGTGGGCCAGCATAGTATCTCTTCTCTCCCTTAGTAGTTGGCAAAAATCAGGATCAAAAGTGCTGGAGTAAGTGATCTTTGCAGAGGCTTCGGAGGGCTTTATATCAACAGGGATTCTATTGTACATTTTATTAAATCTCTTAGAGAAGTCTAAAACAGACTCTCCTTCCTTTCTCTTCAACGACCCAAACTCTGTCATGTAATAAATTAAATCTTTTTTATCTCCCCACTATCTCAAAAAGGTACTATCTAAAGCTTCTATTCCATCAATAGATCCAGGAGGTAGAGACTTGAACCATTTTCTAGCCTCTCCTTGGAGACTATGGACAAAAATTCTCATCCATACATCTGCATGCATGATAACATTATCATCCACAAAGGTATAAAAGGCTACTAAGTGTTCTTCAGCAGCTATGTCCCCCTCGCCTGTAAACTTGGGTAGCTTCTTGAGGTAACCATCTGCCGGGAGGGTATTGAGGGGTTGAGGTAACACAAGAGGAGCATACCTAGCAGCTATAATGGCCTCCATTCTGGTCATAGGGGGATTAGCACCAGCCATAGGAATATTAGGTGGAGGAGAACCTGGAGGAGAAGGAGGTCATGAAGGGGTTGCGGGAATTGAGTCTCGAAGTGGAGTGGGAAACAAGAGAGGATTTAAGGAGAAGACTAATGAGCTCAAGTCAGTAGGTGCCTCTCTTTGTACAAGATTGGGGAAATCTTCTGTAGTCCCAGGTCTACACCGAGGAACAACTTCAGAGGAGAGGGGAGTGACAAGGATTTCTCCCTCCAATCCAAGACTAGGAGGGGAAAACTCAGCAGGAACACTCCCAAAATTGAGGAAACAGGAGACCTCTGAAGAAGGCTGGCTACGAAGCTGAGAATAAGAAAACGGATTTTTTACAGAAGGAGGTGGGGAAATACCTGGTTCTGCAGCAAAGCTTTCTCCTTGGGAGGGTTTCCCTTTTCTGATAATCACCTCCGGATCTTCTTCAGGCGTGGCCAAAGGCAGCTGTGGATGGGACTGTGTGTGTCTACCACTAGAAGCCACAACTAACCCAATAGGTTCATCCCAGTGGAGTCATTGCAGTGGAGTCGCCAGGTGCATAGTAGCAATCTTGATAATTCTGATATCTGATGCACCTTCAGAATCAGTTAATCGTTGTCATCAATCCCGGGGAAAATATTCAACTTCATTCCTTGGAAACGGCACCAGAAATGTTAGCGTCGGAAGTCACTCCTGGATTGCTTGCAGGAGCAGAGCCTGACACCCATCAGTTTAATGTCACGATTTGTTTATAAAGGGATGATCAAATGGAAGCAAACTCAGAACAATATCCTTTCAACTCTGAAACTAGGCCAGGCATGCATGGGAAAGTGAGGTCTTAGATAAACTTCAAACAATGAGTTGTAATAAAGGTGAGCAGGGGGAAGACTTGTATGAGAAGAGTGCGATGGTCTGTCAAAAATATCAGGTTCCTAACAGACTGGAGAAGAAAGCTTCCAAACACAAGATCCTCTTACATTCAAACACAAAAGACCGGGGAATACAATAATGCACAACAAATCCTTTATCATAACATAACTGTAACAATTCATGCGAATCATTCGATCATGAACTCTCTGGTATGAGACGAAACCATAGACGGAGTAAGGGAACTATTTGTCATGAAACAATAAATCTTAGATACAGATGCATAACCAGGAAACCAGAGTGGTTTTTAAAACTTTACATTCGGGAGCTTTGCTCTACCATCGATAGATACAAAAATGGCGAAAATGCCTACATATACTCAAAACAACAACAGAAACAAAATCGATACACTGCATTAAACACATTGCATCTGCATGGCTTATGGCAATCTACAATCGCAGTATCTGAATGATCATGCACCTATGGCAGATGCAATCAAACTTATGGCAGCTCCGTGGGCAAATTGACGTGCCTTT
Source organism: Picea glauca (assembly GCA_000966675.3). Taxonomy (NCBI): domain Eukaryota; kingdom Viridiplantae; phylum Streptophyta; class Pinopsida; order Pinales; family Pinaceae; genus Picea; species Picea glauca. The sequence goes on along the minus strand of JZKD02S0465477.1, from coordinate 12,920 downwards.
AATTCGTCGTCGGACTTCCCCATTATGGCAGAGGTGATGTCTAACCACCACTAACTGCTTCAATAACTACTTCATTGGGATTGAGGATGTCCCAGCCAACTCGGCACTTTTGCGACATGGAAGACCCTTCATGGTGCCACCTGGATTAGCTGAATGGCCTGATGAATAGGCATGGAGGCCAGCGCGAAGGATGGGGCGCATGATGGGAGTGGTGGTGCCAAAACTATGAGGGCAAGGCATGAAGTGATGAGGTGTGAGAGAAGTTACATGGGGGGAACACATGGCGGAAGGCAATAAGCAGAGGAAGAAGGAGATGAGATATAATAGGCATGCTTTAATGGGAGGTTGACATGGAAGGGGATCAGGACACATGGCAGGAGGTGAGTGGATGATAAGATGGGAAAGGGACCACATGGACCAGAAGAGGGGAGACAAACATATGTCGGAGGATGAGGAAGGGGATAAAGGGAGTGAGCCTCATCGCATGGTCAAGTGGAGAACTCGTGGCAAGATGACACGACACAGGAGGGGGGCCCCACATTGATTAAACATAGAAGGACAGATGATGTCTGGATTTCCTGTGCACCGTTGATCTCGTAGCTCAAATCGTAGTCGTTGGAGAGATGCGTCTTTGATTCCGGACCCCCCCCCCTCTGCTTAAAGGTAGAAAGGGGGGGGGGGGGGTCCAGAATCACCCTGCGCGCCGTCGATCTGGGCACTCTAATCATGACCATTGAAGAGGTGTGCCCTTGATTCCAGATCCCCCCCCTCTGCTTAAAAGGAGAAAGGTGAGGGGGCTCCGGAATTCCATGTACGCCGTTGATCTGGGCACGTGGATGCCTGTCGTCCAGATTTTCTTGTCACTTACCATAGGTGCATTTTGAGTCTGGTACTTAGGGTAATTGGGTTTTTAACCCACTCCTTTTTATTCTAACCCACATTACAATAAATGTCGCTAACATTCGTACAGTTGACCGTCCAGACTGAAAAAGGGGTAAACTACCATCGGACAGAAATGACTTCAAATTTCAGTTTAACGAGCGTGAAAGGTCACAAGATCGCTCGACAATATTTTCATTTTTAGAGGGTCTAAAAAGGGCTTAAAAGGAGACCCGTTATGTTTTGGGAGTCCAGAGGGTAACACAAAGAGTGAAAAAGACCCATGCAAATGAGGCTCAAACTTGTATTCAAGAAATACTATACAGACTCCCGAGCCTACAGTGTTGTTAGAAACGACATGGACACCATAATGCAACTAGGACCTACCTAGGGCATCCATGTTTTGGTAAGCTCTACCACCAAGTCACGACACTTCTAGAGAAAAGATGATGGTTCTGTGTCACAACCTGATGGGATCGATCCTAATCATAAGAAAAAGGCAACGAGATGCAAAAGTTGGGGTAATATCCTAACCTCTATTCTCAAGTCGATTTTTGAAAAAAAAATAAAAATTATGGACCGTCACTATATTTTTATTTTTCAAAACTAAAAAAAAAAGTGTCCCAATACCTGATCAAATCCCTCCCATATAACTCCTAGATCACTCAAAATGGTTTTTGGTATAAATAAACTGATAAGGGAGCCCAAAAAAGTGACAAAAAGAGGCCAAAAAGTCTATAAATAGAAGTTGGTAGGTCATTATCACCATTGCTGATTTGGAAATTGACTCTGGAGATAAAAGACCCCCTTTGCCAAAGATCGTGATTCTGGGAGCTACAGTGGACAAAAAAGACTTATGCTTGGACCAAGTAAGTACAAACTTCCTTATATAGCTATTCAATACTTCCTATTTAGCATTTAGTTGATTTTGTGGGTGAGCGTCGACCTCAAAAAGGTCAGCCCTAGGTACACGCGTGCAGCGTAAAGTTAGCACGCGTGTAAACATGACTGTCGCCTCGACAGGCCATGTGTACCCACCTAAATTGATAAAAAAGTAAATGAAAACATGTATTGACCCTCCTTTACCTTGTTGTGTTGGCAGGATGTATGTTCAGTGGAGGGAAAGGGAGCACGAGGCCACCAATGAGTTAGTGATTGCAGATCCGAATGTTGTGGCCATGCTGATGTAGTGCGGTTTGCTAAACTTCTTTTTATGTCCATTCATGCACGCGCAACCAAGGATACTAAATGCCTTGGTTGATTACTAGCACCCTAATGCAGAGGCATTCATGCTAGAGGGGAAATCCTTGGTGCCCACCACCGAGGATATTTACTTTCTGACTGGCCTCTCAAGGAGAGGGGATCCAGTCAACTTTTAGACTTTTCCTGCGGGGCCGAGCAAGGTCTCAAAGCTGATAGATGAGTACTGTGAGGCTGGGACCGATCATAGAGGTTCCTCGGTACCTGTTAGCAATATTATCAACCTTGCACTACAGACTATCCTATTTCTTATTGGGTGGATTACCAATTCAACAGCCRTGCATCAAGCTTCGCGCACATAGATGAACTGTGYTATCCAGTGCATGAWTGCACAAATTTTTGATTGGCGTAACACACTGTTGGAATGTATGAAGAGGYRATTGACAGATTTCCGACAACATACACATAGGAACTTCGGGTTTGGGACCATCTTGTGTTCGTTMTTTTTTGAGAGAGTTMCRTGCTTCAGTCCTCGACTGATAGTACGAGGACATMTGGCCACTTTCCCCGCAGTATGCATATGCACAGTGTTACTGYYGTGACAGGGTGGTGGAAGGATCRTGGAGRCCTTCAATGACGAATTTTTTTCTTGGTTKTCATGAYAGATATTGGCTATAGAGGACTACCCATATGCGGGGATCGAMTTCTCTAGAKATCCAKAGATACCAGTGCCTCTTGGTGAGGAGYGAGGGGAGATGGGTAAGTCTCCACCTGTATAATTTTTTTTGTTTGCATATGTAATTTTTATGTCTTTTTTTATATATATMATTTTTGTATGCCAAAGTATTTGATGGGTGAAGGTTTATTGCATGCAGATGTGGGACCCGTGCGAACTGTCGATTATGCAYGGAACAWGCRTCRCCCCTGACTAGAAGCCGCAGYTGYCGCCGCTGGAGGAGCAGYAGTAGYAGGGAACCTCCCTACARGAGAGGCTGAGAGGGTCTTGAGGYRAATTGAGTGGAAATTCACTACGCTCACTCGCACAGTCCYGATGGCAGAGATAGAGGACCTACCRCCGTCCATGTAGAMTCATGTTGTGGGGGCACCTCGGACATGGGTCCGATTTTTTAGGCATTTGGCCCACGCTGTAGATGATTATAACAGGGCCCATAGGMCTTAAATAGACTTTAGACTTTTTATGTGCCATGATCACCTGATATGTATATATTTTTTGAGGGCATAAGCCYGGTGACTCGTTACTGTTCCCACTTGTGAGGCRCTTKCRCSCATCTATGTACTCTGAGGATTTTATGATGTTTATATATGGTTTTTATCTYTTTTTGTGTCKTATGGATTATGTGTGMAAAAATGTATTTRCATGTTTATGTCCATGATCTTTTTATATATGGGCAAGATACCAATCTAAAATGTGATTAGCTAGAGTATCTGTGATTTGGTTTAATCTCCWAGGAACATGAAAATATGTAATATAATCAAAGTTGYGTTCTAAGAGATGTACCCTAAGGAATCGTCGGTGTAAAKTTGGATCATGAACCTGGTARATTCTGTTTAGATGCGACACAACCAGTTGAGCATCTAGATAGACCTGGAGGTGAGAGATACCCAATGACAATGCMTCAYGAAGCAACTCAATAACTGCACTATACTCAGCAACATTATTTGTGGTGTCACCCAAGCATATACCTTCGAAATATAACATCTGACCCTGAGGTGTAAAGATTACCCAAGYCGCRGAARCAAGCCTCCACGTGTGTCGACTAGCACCGTCCGCATACCCAAYGAACACCTCGGACTCACTTGACATATGCCATATTAACAAAAGATAACATCGATGACACGTCCATAACACCTTTTAAAAGAAATGTAAAAAAGTAATAGTACAAAGACTATACATATGTTACAAAAATTTACCCACAGTGACCTGTCTATGARTAATACTTCTTGAGGTAGAGCCCATTTCTAGGCTCCRCCAAAGCATTCCCTTCAAAATCAACCAAAYGATAAGCGCCCTTTTTTAATACCTCTTTAATAATGAAGGGTCYGAACCACATGGGTTTAAACTTTCCTGCCCCCARGGGGTCCTTATCTTGGTCATAGACCAGGACAAGGTCGCCCTCAGAAAAAATYTGAGGAAAAATGGACCTATCATATTGACACTTGACCTTATGTTTATGAGCCTCGTTGGCTAGGGCCTCATCACGACGYTGCTCAAGGTGTACTAATCACTCTTCAAGTGGAGAAGTGTCTGGCAATAACTGTACTGCCAATTTCAGAGATGGGATTTGACATTCGATGGGCAAGACTACCTCCAGCCCATAGACGAGTTGGAAAGGTGAGAAACCGGTTGCAATCTTAACAGATGTTCGGTAAGCCCATAATGTCGAGTATAACATCAAATTCCAATTTGACTTGGCCAAGTTGATAGTTCACTGTAGAATAGTCTTAAGAGTTTTGTTTACAGCTTCCACTTGCCCATTGGCTTGGGGGTAGTAAGGTGATGAATGTTCTTGCCGTAACCCAAACTTTGACATTAACTCGATCATCATTTGATTCTGAAAGTGACTACCATGGTCAGTGACAATCTCTCTCGGGACACTGAACCTTTCTATATTTTGGTTGAATAAGAAGAGAGTTGCTGTCTCTCCATCATATTTAAACATCGACATAGCTTCGACCCACTTAGTGAAGTAGTTGACAACTATGATGATATAGTGGTTCCCCCTTGCTGATGGGGGGTTGGATGTAGTGTAATCAATCCCCCACTTAGTGAAGGGACCAACTATGATGACAGGAAACATGGGAGCTGGCTGTGCCCTCATCTTCCGTGAGAATATTTGGCACGGATGGCACTTCTTGACTGACTTGATACAATCTTTCATTAGTATGGGCCAGAAGTAGCCTTCTCGTAAAATCTTTTGGGTTGTTGCCAACCCAGATAAGTGACCGCCACAAGCTCCTGTATGACAATCGTTGAGCACAATGACGGCCTCCTCATGAGTGAGACATCGATGCAAGATGCAGTCTACACCTCTCCGATACAACATATCATTGAGTATGAGATAATTCTTAGCCTGATGGTGTATCCGCCGACACTCGTCACGAGAAGCAGAGGTGGGGCATTTCAAAGTATGGAGATAGATCAGTATATCTCCGTACCAGGGGTCTGAAGATTCAATAAAAAACATATCCACCCGGATAGGCGATTCCTCAGGCACAACGTCACCTGACTCAATTGGAAGTTCCGAAATAAGTTCTGTGAAGACCAATGACTTCTTGGACTTTGTGGAAATGAAGTCTAAGTCAAATTCTTGGAGGATTACCATCCATCTACTTATTTTTCCACCGATAAATCATCGTGTCAACATGTACTAGAATGGATTCACGACAACAATGATGGTGGTCTTCCGAAACAGAACATAGTGACGGAACCATTGAACAACATGAACTGCTGCCAACACAAGTTTTTTGAGATGGGAATAATTAAGTTCCAGTCCTACGAGGCCTCGACTCAGGTAATAGACCACGTATTCTGAAAATGAATCATCTTCCTGAACTAAAACCATGCCTATGGTTGACTCTGCGACAGCCAGATATAATAAGAAGTCTTTGTTATAATTAGGTGGTCGTAGTAGAGGTGCGGTGGTGAGGGCGTGTTTTAATGCGTCAAAAGAGCGTTGAGCGACTTCATCCTAGAAAAAGGGAACATATTTCTTCAGTAAATGCATAAAGCCCTTGGTGATTTTGGCATAGATGGCGATGAAGCATCATAAGAAGTTTGCCTTGCCTTGAAGACTTTGAAGTTGTAAGATTGTGCGTGGGGGGGGGGCGATTGGATTATTGCCTCCACCTTAAGAGGATCCACCATGATCCCTATTGTTGATATGATGAAACCTAAAAACCATCCTGACGTGATGCAAAAGCTGCACTTGTTGGGATTCAAGCGAATCCTGAAGTAGAGACAGCGTTCGAAGATTATTCTGAGGTGCATACGATGATCCTTTCGCTTGCGAGAGCGTGATGCTAAATCATCTAAATAAGCCTCGACTATATGTTTGAGGTCATTAAATGCAAAAGACATGGCCCGCTGGAAAGTGGCTCCAGCATTTTTGAGGCCAAAAGGCATCTTACGATAGGAGAATGTACCCCACAGACAAATGAATGTCATTTTGTGTTGGTCTTCAGGTTTGATTTGGATTTGATTATATCCTGAAAAACCATCCATGAATGAAAAGGCTTCACAACCGGCACATTCATCAATAATCTGGTCAATGAATGGGGTTGGAAAATTATCTTTTGGACATGCCTTGTTCAAATCATGGAAATCGGTACATACACGAATCGTGCCTTGTTTTTTATTGACCGACATGGGGTTCGACACCCATTGAGTTAAAAGAATAGGGTAAATGAAACCTGCCTTGAGAAATTTCTCAACCTCAAGCTTAATGGCTTCTTCTTTCTTAGGATTGACTGGATGAATTTTTTGTCGAACCAGCTTAGCATTAGGATACGTAGTGATTTCATGTTCAACTATTTTTCGATCGATACCTGGAATTTCCTCATAAGATAGGAAAAAACGTCGCAGAATTCTTTAAAAAGATCCATATAAATCTGAATCTCTTCGGGGGAGCAATCCACCCCGATGAAGACATTCTCCACGATGCCAAGGTTTTGGGAGATGTTGATAGGTATAGTTTCAGCGATAGTCGCCATATTACCCTCAACATAAATTTCCTGTGTAGCTAAGATATTAATAGGACATGGCTGAACTCCCATCATGGTGATAGTGAATTCTCCTGCGCGATTCGGCTTAACTCTGGGAGAAAATATGATCTTTGATGAAGATCTTCCCAAGTTTTGTCTGGACTATTCATTGCTTCGATTACTTCTTCGTCATAAGGCAAGACTAAGTCTAACGAATCGATGTTGGCGAGAGAACCCTGAGCCCAGATAGGATCTAGAAGTGGATCCAACTCTTGTGCGGGAGTCAGATCAAGGTGAGATGAAGCTTGCTGGACTAAAAAGTATGCTACTTTAGCGGCTGACAAGGGCATGGACATGCCAGAGTGCCCCGTCTCATCCATCATGGCTGATGGGGAAGGAAGAATCCACAGATCCTCAAAGTAAGTCGTGCGGAATGACGCAACTTGAAAAATTTCAGCCTTGTGGTGATTAGATATAAACTTGACATCGTCATGAGGAGGTGGGTAATCGAAGGTAGCCATCAAGGATGGGCACAAACCAACTCCTACGTTAATGAAACTGGATTGAGGATTATCAATCATGGGAACCGTGGATGCCCCCAAAGCTGGGTCAGGTCTAGAGAAGGACAATTGATCGATGGTCACTATTCGACCCTCGTGTGGAAACAACAAGACTCGGAAAACTGTAGCAACCATAGCTTGCATAGCATAAGTCCAACTCCAACCTAACAAGAGGTTATAGTCGAGGGTAGCATCGACTACCTCTACTTCAATGCACACGGTCTTCCCTCCTAACTGCACAGGGAAAGAAGGAACGATGCCATGTGGTCAGAAAAAACAACCATCGAACACATTCAGGAGAGTAGGTGATGGAGACAAAGAGGGTTGACCAATGGCCTTCCAACATTTTAACGACATAACGCAAGTCGAATATCCCTCGTCAACCACTGTGTGGAAGATATTTCGTGTAAAAGTTTTCGTGGGATGAGCCACGACTATCTGAAATACGACGTGGTAAGGCAGACGAGGTTTTAAGTCAGTTGTATCTAACATGATGGTACCCGGGTTACAAGTCTCAGTAGAGCCTAAAGAATTTAACAAGGATTTCCTCTAAGTAGGGCAGCTTTGAAGGACTTCCAAAGAAAACATCGTGCAAGGGGTTTGTGATATATCCACCACAGAGTAACTCTAGGAGGCCCTTGCGTTTGGGTTATGAGAAGCTTTCTTAAATTCACCCTTTAGAATGTGTGTCATTGTTTCTCCCAACGTCTTCTCAATCTATAGAGGAAGAGATGGGAGTTTGGGTTCTTTGCCCTTCTCAGAAGTCCTTGGTTTGCTATAGTCATGTGCTCTAGTCATTATGAAAGCATCACCCCTAGCCATATATAAGTTTGCAGATGAAGAATTGATTGGAGGGGGGCAGGTTTCTTGGCTGCCCCCTTCGGCACTTGTAGAGGCTTGAGTTAAATTTTTCACATGTTGAAAGGGATTAGTCAACATTGCTTGTTGCTGCTGTGTGACAAACGTTTGGGCCTCTGCAAGTCAAGGACATAGATGGGTTGGGTGGTATTTCGCACACAAGTTGCACGAATACCTCACCTTCCATTTTTCCATGGTGCCCTTTCCAGCATTATCAGTGGGTTTTTTCTCCCCCTTACCCTTCTTTCATTGTTTTTTCTTCCCTTCAGGCTATTGGGTGGCCTTTGGGTTAGTCGTTTGCACAGAGTGTACTTCCGATGTTTGGGTAGGAGGAGTAGACAAAGTAGTAGTCTGGCTAGCCACTGAGTGTTGTATAGATAACTGTTGCAATTGCTTTGTCAATTTCTCAGCGGCCTTGGATTGTGTTGAACCAACAATACCATCGGCATGTGGTCCAACTCTCTGTCTAGTTTTATCCAGTATCGATCGTGGTGCATCCAGCAGGATGTTGTACAATAAACCAGATTGAGAATAGATGGGCTCAAACTGTTGATCTCTCATGATGGCATATTCACCTGAGAACACTCCTGAAGTCGTGACGTCTTTGGATAATTGTGGGACTAAAGACTTAAGGAATCACTCAAGCAGGAATGCTGGTGGGACTGGTACTTTGATTAGACTCTTCCAGCGTCTCCACTCTCAGATATGATCAAATATATGGTCCGCTGTTGTCTGTTCAAAATTGACGAGCAACTCTGTGTTGTCGTCGTATCTCACAGGTAACTAGAAATGGTTAAGGAAGGCCATCACGAGTTTTCAAAAGGAAGAGTGTCTGGAGCGATCGAGCTCGATGTACCATTTCGTGGCACTCCCGATAAGAGTGCGTTGAAACAATCACAATTGGACGGATTCATATTTCAATGAGTTAGATGAACACCAAAGATAGAAGGTAGTCACATTATCACCTGGATCTTCATTAGGCTTGGCCTCAAACTTTGGAATGTCCGATGGAAACTTCGTTGGCATAGGAGGCCAACATGGATCGTGACAAATAGGATCATTTAACAACCTTGTCAAATCTGACAAGTGTAATGTCGCCATAAATGGTAGTTTGGGTTGTTGTTGATAGCTTGGGAAAAAGGGTCCTGGAGTTTGACTAGNGCTTCTCTGTACAACCTCCTGTGTTCCCCTCCAAAAACTGGAATGGTGGCATATGTGAGATCCATCTGCAATGTTCCTCCAAGTCTCTTAATCCAAGACCTTGACAACAACATGCAAAACTTGGGGGGAACATCAGCTACCACAATGTCCATGACCACACTCTTCATGGGCAGCTGAAACAAAGAAACCACCAGGTCCTTGATGACTCCCAGACATTGCACCCTCCTTGAATCAAAAGAGTACAAATCATGATAGGCCTTGGTCACTTTTAGTTCTAGTTCTTCCATGACTATCTTGGGCATAAGGTTATGGGAAGCTCCTGAATCCATGAGGCAATTATGCAACACCTTATCATGTATGTTCAGGGAGGTGTAGAAGGGAGGGGATGAATCATCTATGTCTTCTACCATGGGACCTAGGATGACAACTGGCTTCTCATATTGAAGGTTTACTGAGTCAGAGGAAGGCTGAAGGGACTCAACTTGCAGTAGCTTAGAGAGGGACCTTTTAAAGTCTTCATTTTTAACTAGCTCAAAGATGGGGACAGGAATCCTGATATTTTGAATTTCATGCTCAAAATTAAAAGAGGAAATAGGCCTAAGAGCCTCCCTTACCTCAATGATAGGTTCTTTGGCCACTGGAAAATCACTCTGAGTTCTCTTTTCTTTAGTCATGGTTACTGCATTTTTAATAGGCGTATCTGCTATGAGGGGCTGGTCTTGGCTGTCAAAGTCTCTTTCTTTCTTTCTTGACCTGAGATTGTATCTGTTAGAAGTGTGGTCGGCCCTCTCTCCCTTACCTAACTCATGGATCTGAATGTTCATCAAGGGTTTTTCATATGTAGACTGAGTCAAATAGGGAAAAGGAGGAGCCTCTTCAATACAATGAATTTCAGGGTTGAACTCCTCTATCTCTTCTCCTTTTTGATGAGTAACCAGGTTGTTTTGGAGGGGGGTTTGAATCCTTTGATCCTCTCTGTATTTTTCCCTTTGTTCTCTTGGGAAGGCCTGTGGTCCATTCTTATTAGGTCTCCTGAAACCTCTATTATCATCATTTTGGGGATTTCTATACATGGGCTTCCCTTCTAACTCCCACCTTTCTATCTTGGCAGAAAGCGATTTTAGTGCTCTAGCTATCTCATGTATCTGATGGGGTAGGGGAGAGGAACTGGATGAGGAAGCTTCAAGCCTGTTCTTGGACGTATTTCTATCACCTGCATTCCTAATTCGGTGGACAGCCAAGATGTTAGATTCTACCTCCACGGCTGCATCCTTCATGTGGGCCAGCATAGTATCTCTTCTCTCCCTTAGTAGTTGGCAAAAATCAGGATCAAAAGTGCTGGAGTAAGTGATCTTTGCAGAGGCTTCGGAGGGCTTTATATCAACAGGGATTCTATTGTACATTTTATTAAATCTCTTAGAGAAGTCTAAAACAGACTCTCCTTCCTTTCTCTTCAACGACCCAAACTCTGTCATGTAATAAATTAAATCTTTTTTATCTCCCCACTATCTCAAAAAGGTACTATCTAAAGCTTCTATTCCATCAATAGATCCAGGAGGTAGAGACTTGAACCATTTTCTAGCCTCTCCTTGGAGACTATGGACAAAAATTCTCATCCATACATCTGCATGCATGATAACATTATCATCCACAAAGGTATAAAAGGCTACTAAGTGTTCTTCAGCAGCTATGTCCCCCTCGCCTGTAAACTTGGGTAGCTTCTTGAGGTAACCATCTGCCGGGAGGGTATTGAGGGGTTGAGGTAACACAAGAGGAGCATACCTAGCAGCTATAATGGCCTCCATTCTGGTCATAGGGGGATTAGCACCAGCCATAGGAATATTAGGTGGAGGAGAACCTGGAGGAGAAGGAGGTCATGAAGGGGTTGCGGGAATTGAGTCTCGAAGTGGAGTGGGAAACAAGAGAGGATTTAAGGAGAAGACTAATGAGCTCAAGTCAGTAGGTGCCTCTCTTTGTACAAGATTGGGGAAATCTTCTGTAGTCCCAGGTCTACACCGAGGAACAACTTCAGAGGAGAGGGGAGTGACAAGGATTTCTCCCTCCAATCCAAGACTAGGAGGGGAAAACTCAGCAGGAACACTCCCAAAATTGAGGAAACAGGAGACCTCTGAAGAAGGCTGGCTACGAAGCTGAGAATAAGAAAACGGATTTTTTACAGAAGGAGGTGGGGAAATACCTGGTTCTGCAGCAAAGCTTTCTCCTTGGGAGGGTTTCCCTTTTCTGATAATCACCTCCGGATCTTCTTCAGGCGTGGCCAAAGGCAGCTGTGGATGGGACTGTGTGTGTCTACCACTAGAAGCCACAACTAACCCAATAGGTTCATCCCAGTGGAGTCATTGCAGTGGAGTCGCCAGGTGCATAGTAGCAATCTTGATAATTCTGATATCTGATGCACCTTCAGAATCAGTTAATCGTTGTCATCAATCCCGGGGAAAATATTCAACTTCATTCCTTGGAAACGGCACCAGAAATGTTAGCGTCGGAAGTCACTCCTGGATTGCTTGCAGGAGCAGAGCCTGACACCCATCAGTTTAATGTCACGATTTGTTTATAAAGGGATGATCAAATGGAAGCAAACTCAGAACAATATCCTTTCAACTCTGAAACTAGGCCAGGCATGCATGGGAAAGTGAGGTCTTAGATAAACTTCAAACAATGAGTTGTAATAAAGGTGAGCAGGGGGAAGACTTGTATGAGAAGAGTGCGATGGTCTGTCAAAAATATCAGGTTCCTAACAGACTGGAGAAGAAAGCTTCCAAACACAAGATCCTCTTACATTCAAACACAAAAGACCGGGGAATACAATAATGCACAACAAATCCTTTATCATAACATAACTGTAACAATTCATGCGAATCATTCGATCATGAACTCTCTGGTATGAGACGAAACCATAGACGGAGTAAGGGAACTATTTGTCATGAAACAATAAATCTTAGATACAGATGCATAACCAGGAAACCAGAGTGGTTTTTAAAACTTTACATTCGGGAGCTTTGCTCTACCATCGATAGATACAAAAATGGCGAAAATGCCTACATATACTCAAAACAACAACAGAAACAAAATCGATACACTGCATTAAACACATTGCATCTGCATGGCTTATGGCAATCTACAATCGCAGTATCTGAATGATCATGCACCTATGGCAGATGCAATCAAACTTATGGCAGCTCCGTGGGCAAATTGACGTGCCTTTAATTCGTCGTCGGACTTCCCCATTATGGCAGAGGTGATGTCTAACCACCACTAACTGCTTCAATAACTACTTCATTGGGATTGAGGATGTCCCAGCCAACTCGGCACTTTTGCGACATGGAAGACCCTTCGTGGTGCCACCTGGATTAGCTGAACGGCCTGATGAATAGGCATGGAGGCCAGCGCGAAGGATGGGGCGCATGATGGGAGTGGTGGTGCCAAAACTATGAGGGCAAGGCATGAAGTGATGAGGTGTGAGAGAATTTTTATAGGGGGAAGACATGGCGGAAGGCAATAAGCAGAGGAAGAAGGAGATGA